>JARBER010175027.1:0-15792 GCA_030265075.1 Balanus glandula
CTTTTCTGAGCGAGGCCCCAGTGGAAATCTTCGAAACTCAGAAAAGCTTCGCTTTTCTTCTTTCTACGATTTTGAATAAGCACGGCTGCAGGTCAGGCTATCCACTAAAATAGTGATTTATAGTGAAATAGTGATAAATAATTCAACTAAGCCCAGGCAGAAATGTGAAGCTGAGTGTGGACAAAGTCGTCAAGGGCGTTTCATCCATGCGCGCCACATCAAAATTTAGCATTTGTAGTCCATTTATTTTAAAAAGGCATATGGCCGGAAGTGCCATCTAAAAATAATTTCCGATAGCTCCAATACTAAATGAAAGAAATTTTACTTCGCATTCAAATTTTTATGAGAACATTTACATTACCCGCACGTGATAGTTTTGATAATATAGGTACTTCAGGACTGTCTGCATTTTGAAAATAAATGGACTATAGCACAAACACATTTAGCGTTTAGAAAAACACATTTAGCACAATTAACGCTGTGTAATTATATGTAAGTGTGGTCACTTACGGTCTACAGCCAAGGGTACTCGGCGGGGACGCATTATGAAATGGAGAGGTCACCGACTGTGAGAGCCACGCGTTCGTGCCCTCACTGGCCGCGCGGGATGATCCGCATTGGGAGGCGTAGTCGGGTCACGTGACCTTCAGTAGGCGCGGCGTCCCAGGACGGATCAAGGTCAGAGATCGGGCGACAAACAGCTTAGAACCAGTTGGTCCCTGCCCTCTGGCGCGGACGGGGGAGCTGTCAGTGGCGTGTGCGTGAACCCCTGCTGGCCCCAACACGCGCCGCAAGAATCCCGTCCGACGGGCGAAACTGTTCTCCGTGGCACGTCATCAACGAGACCGGTGTTTCTGTGCCTCGGCTAGGCTGACTTCATAACCGGACCACCGCGCGGTAACCTGCACTGCAATGTCATCCGGCCAGTACCCGAGCCGCCAACTGACTTCCACAGCTCTCGCCGCGGCGATCGCAGAGCCACCTGTCGGCGGCGAGATGAAGCTGTACTGGGACGCGGTCCCGCCTCCGTCCCAGGCGGTGCTGCTGACGCTCAGCTGTCTGCCGGAGCTGCGGGGCCGGCTCAGCCTCATCCGAGTGGACGTGATGCGCGGCCAGCAGCTGGACGCCGCCTTCCGGGCCATCAGCCCTCTCCACGAGGTGCCGCTGCTGCAGGAACCGGACGGAGCCATTCTGACGGAGAGTCGCGCCATCATGATATACCTGGCCGAGCTGGCCGGCGAGCCTGGCGGCGAGCTGTACCCGAGCAAACCGCGAGCCCGCGCCGCCTGTCACCGCTGGATGCTGTTCGACGTGACGTGCCTGTACCCGCGTCTGAAGGACTACCACATGCCGGTGGTGGAGGCTCGCTGTGGCCGGCTGGCGGCCGAGGCGCTGCCGGCGCTGCACGAGGCGCTCGGGGTTCTCGATGGGGAGCTGCAGCGGCGGCTGTTCGTGGCCGGGGACGGGCTGACGCTGGCCGACCTGGGCCTGGCCGTGACGGTGGCGCAGGCGCGCGCCGTCGGAGTGTCGCTAGCCGAGCACGGAGCGGTGACGGCCTGGTACGGCAGGCTGCAGCAGCAGCTGCCCGGGCTGCGGCAGGCCGAGCACGGCAGCGCCGAGTACGCCGCCGTGCTGCGCCACAACATGGACGCCTGGCATCGACCCACCAATGGAACCGACGACCGGAATGGCTGTCACAAGGCTAACGGCTCAAATGGAGATGGAGGACCCAAAAATGGACATGGGAGCAGGAACGGAGCGACGGACGGACAGAAATAGATACCGGACAGACAGACAGCTGGGAGAGGCATTGGTGGAGCTTCCCATTCAACTGCCGGGACGAATACCCAACAACTTTGTTTTGGACCTAATCAACATTGGATGTAGTTTCACTTATGTTTGTGTTTGGTTTAACCAATCTTGTTTTAGTTTTATCTTGTTAAGTTTTTAGGAATTTTTTGTTCGAAAAACGAATATTTTCTAGTTATGAAAGGAGAACACGAGGGTGATTTTCCAGAGCTGTGACAGCCACTCCGCTCTACCAACATTTTTGGAAAATGTTTGCGCCGGCCGTGCAGGACAGGCCGATGGGAGGGACGGGGGCGAGATACATTGCACACAGCGACAGTGGCAGAGGCGTACAGTGACAGTGACACACAGTGTCATTACAAGTTACACACATAGTGACAGAGATGTTCACGAAGACTCGCTGAAAGTGGGCATTTAATGGCTGTTAATCATGTGATGATCATAATAAATTGCCTTCACACAACTTGAAATGTTTTCCTGAGAGTGACAGCAGTAGTGTATTCTTTTTTTTTCAAACTGGAAAGCGAAGAGTAGCGGATCCATACGAGCCTATATCAGCACCATGACTTCACGAAAAACGCCAAGTGGTGATCCGATCTCGATGCCGTCGGCCTGGTAGTAGATGTTGCCGTTGGGATATCGGAATGGTGCTTTGTAGTATAGTCTGAGCATAACACACATTTTCCGGGATGTCGGGCGCCGCAAAAGTAGCATGATGATACACATATTTGGCGAAGATGCTATCGTTCTTTCCACTGGGACATTTGTGAAAAGACTGCTAACATCAAGAGGTGCTAGCGATCCTCGTCTTGTCTTGTTCTTCAACAAGTCGATAAATTATGATGCTAAGAGAGAGTATCCGAGGTATACATATTACATTTATAGTCTAAAAATCCTGTTCAATGTTTTGGCCACAGCACTGGCCAGTTGGTCAGTTGGCAGCGGAATCTGTGATATACTTGGCCATGGAGTGGCTTATCTTGTCTGTGAGTCTTGCCATGTCCGTAGAAGTAGCCTGGCTGGAAGTCTCTGATGATCTTATCAATATTGTGCTCCTTGTTCGCTTCAATCAATCTTGTGCTCCTGGCTAAGCGAATATGCTGTTCCAACGCGGCTTTAAAACGTCAAACTAAAGACATACAGGGTGTGCATTTATGCATGAAACAAAGTAGATGGCTACTAGAAGGATAATTTGTTTATTCACATGCGAAAACTGCATAGTATGTTTCCGAAAAATGTTGGTAATTTCAGCAGGGCGTATTTTAAGGGATTTTGACTGGGGAGGCAAATTAGATCAGGGGCGGCAATTTTGCAATTTTGGGCGGCATCAAATGAATTAACAAGGATTTCCAGAGGATTTTGAAAAGAAAAAGGAGACATGGTAGCTCATGATAAATCACTCATGCATACGTACCGTAAAATGCATTAGGATGGATCGAAAAGCCCCGTTCCTGGAAACTGCGTATTAAGTACGATAGCTAGAAAAGAGATGATGCAATTACAACAATACAATTACTCTGATGCAATTACAACAAAACAGAAAAACTTCACTGCGATCTGTGATCGCTGTAGATAAACGCACCGAGCCTGAGTGAACCCATGTTGGCCGTTCCTGGCGTTGAAGTCTCCAAAGCTGCGCGGCACAGCATCGCCTGCGATCAGGCGCTTTGTGCTCTACGGCACAGCATCAACGCTCTCGTGCACGGCAAGCCGTTATTTTGAGCCATTACGGCGCAGCACTGCTCGATGTTCATTCGTGGCAGCAGAGCAAGCCAATGATAAATCATAATATGTATACGAGTCATTCGGGCTATCACCGTCGGTCTGAGGACCTACCGGTGCCGTTCTGTCCCGGGTCGCAACGATATCAGTCGCCATGCAGGGTCATGATGTTCAAATTTTGGAAATCGCTACGGCTACCTCCGCTACCTTCGCTAGTGGAAGCCGCTATCGCTACCAGCGCTACTTTTCCAAATCGCGAAACCGCTACTTGCAACTCCTCTACTCCGCTACCGCTACTTGAGCCTTACTAATAGTTTTGTAAACAATACGATAAATATAACTATCACATGCTTAAATACATTTGGGTAGTGTCGCATATACATATATTTGCGATAATCTAGTACATTAGTGGCTTGAAAATGCATCCCATCAATTGCACCTCAAAATGTATTTATATACTGTAGTCAGTAGATATTATTTTTAGAAAAACGACTAATTTGTTTTTAGAAATTTGTCAGAATGTACCTGCCCTATCACAAGAATCACCCATATAGCTTAAACGTTACAGAAACGAAGGAACATGATCAGCCAGCTGTTTACAGAGACATCTTCCTACATTAGGTAATTGTACGTTATCTGTTTGAACTATTTCTCTTTCCCGTGTCTTTTTAACGAACACGGACTATTCTGCATAATTTCGTATCAAATATTCACCGCAACTCAAGAATATCACACCCGCTCTCCAATTGTAGCTAAGAGACTATAGTGTTGTTGTGTAACCATGCCTGTAATCTCCATTAGTCCACAATGTCACACGCGCCACGTCTATGCGCATAGCCACCTCAATCAAGACATGCGAAGATTCCAGTGCCTTGCATCAAAGTACCTCCCCTCCGGAGATAGGTACGCTTCAAACATCACGCGCCGGCACATGCCAATCGTTTCCAGCAGAATCAACCAGGGCACATTCACCCTGGAGAGAAGCTAAATAAAATGTTCGTTACAAATTTACCTAAAATTCAATACAAATGCAATGGCAGTATCGAAAGCTGTGCTCTTAAAGGGAAATGGGTAACCGGCTGTCGGTAGCGGTAGCGCTTTTAATTTTTCTTAGTCCGGTCCCCGCTACTCCGCAACTTTTTTCGTAAAGAAAGCGCTTTCGCTACTCCGCAACCATTAATACAGTCCGCAAGTAGCGGAGTAGCGGAGTAGCGGACAAAAGTAGCGCACCGCCCACCTCTGACATTGAGACGCGATCAAATCAAATATCCACATATAAGTTTGTGCCAGTAACACACTGACAGGCGTTCTTTGGTGTCGGGGCGACATCATTTTGTGGAGGGACTCACTATACCTGACACGGCGGCTTTCCCTGTTTCAGGGGCGCTATAAATGACATCTGCACCCTCTGAGAGACGCAATGTTCCCCAACAAGGGCGGCTTTCATTCTCTTGGGTCGCTCTTTGGTGCTGGAGGGTGTCATAATCTGATTCATGGTCGCAAAGCCCCAGGCAAGGGCGGCATTTCATGTTGCAGGGCGCTATCGCTGTTTGGTGCGCGTGTTATCACCAAGAGGGGTGGTTCATTATTTTGTAACTGGTGGTAAACTGGGTTTCGCTGCACGGGATGGCACTCTTCATAGTTTCGAGGGCGGTATGATGCCTTCCGATGGTGTCATAATGCGCTCCGAAGGCGGCAAAATGTTTTCTGAGGGCAGCAGATTGCACTTCGAGGGCGCCATAATGTGCCCTGAGGGCAAGAAAAGCATTTCAATGGCGGCAAAATGTCTTCAAAGGGCGACAAGACATCTATAAGGACGAAGCAATGTACTTATATGGAAGCAAAATGTCTTCCGAGGGCAGCAAGATATTTTGCGGGGCGGCATGATGCCTTCCGAAGGCGACATGTTGCGCTTTGAAGCGGCATATTGCGCCCGGAGGGCGGCATATTGTGCCCGGAGGGCGGCACGATGTCATTCGATGGCAGCATGATGCCTTTTAAGGGCAACTTAATGTTTTGCTAGGGCGGCATGCTGCGCTCTGGATGCGCATGATGCTTTCCGAGAGCAGCATCATGTCTTCCTAAGTCGGCATGATGCCATTGCCTTCCAAGGGCTGCATGATGCCTTCCGAGGGCGGCATGATGTCTTCTGAGGGCGGCATTATGCCTTCCGAGGGTGGCACGATGCCTTCCGAGGGCGGTACGATGCATTCCGAGGGCGGCATGATGCTTTCCGAGGACGGTATAGTGCGCTCTGAGGGCGGCATACTGTGCTCTGAGGGCGGCATACTGTGCTCTGAGGGCGGCAAGATGCCTTAAGAGGGCGACAATACATTTGTTCAGGGCGGCACAATGCACTCTGAAGGTGGCGATGTATGTATGTATGTACCTTCCGAGGGCGGCGATTTACCTTCTGAGGGCTGCAATGTTGTACCTTTTGACTTCCGATGGTAAAACGTACTGTGGTGGTAAATAGCCATCACTGAGGAGGCATTCTGCATGACTGGGGCGGCGATTGCCTCCCTAGTTAACATGTTAAGATACGCCTTGATCACACGGCTACCGACAGAGCCCGTCCAGTGTCGCCATTGCGGCTTTGTTTTTCTTCTATTCCGTCTTTGGCACGAACGATCATGTAAGTTTATGGTGCAAAATGAACACTGTAAAATAAATAATATGTGACTGACGACTGAAGAGTAATTTTGAACACTGGTTATTTTTTTATTAAAAACTCAATCTTCTCTAATAATAATAAAAAAAAAAAACGTTTCGGTACACATCTATGTACCTTAAACAGGCTAAAATTGAATTAGTATTCGTCTTTTGGAAGTTAAAAACCACTGAGCTATGCAGCAATAGGATGACAATAAAATATATAATATAATTATAACTATGGGTGACTGACATTAACGGTCAGGTAATGAAGAGCCAAAGGCGAGATCATAACATGCAATGTGAGTAAACAACTAGAAACCGGTCAATG
The DNA here is from genome assembly GCA_030265075.1 of Balanus glandula. Taxonomy (NCBI): domain Eukaryota; kingdom Metazoa; phylum Arthropoda; class Thecostraca; order Balanomorpha; family Balanidae; genus Balanus; species Balanus glandula. Next base: position 6,515 of record JARBER010175027.1, read on the forward strand.
TGTGCACTTGCAGTGCACTAATTGATTAATTGTTTATGCTGAAAGCTGTTCGAGACATATATCATGTTTTTACTTGATCTGTCATTACCGCTTCCCTATCATCAAGTAACTAATTTTGTTCTCTGAAAATCTCATTTGAAACAGAGGAATGTCACTTATATAGGTACCTGCATCAACATTTTTAAACCAAGGGCGTGTGACGAAGAATTGCAACCTGAATTTAAGTTGTTCTATAAAGTGTTGTCAAAGTACCTGAAAAAAACACCAGAGGCGGTACGAGTGGGCGAAGCGGAGTTTCTGCTTATACTTTTGTACATGACATTTTGTACCAGATCATCTTTGGCGTTATAGGCGGCTGGGTGTTCAGTGAGTTGTGACAGTGTACGGTATAAGCGGTATCTGCTGTATTGAATAAATGCTTTCTGAATATTGAAGGAAGCGCTTGTGTGCGAAGCACTTGCGGATAACCAAAAAATGTTAAACGGAGAAAAGGGTCATGATTTCGAAATATTTTGTACGTGTTCAATATACCGTGGTACGCACTACGGTGTAGACGTTGTCAGTTTGCACTGTGTCAGTTTGCCGAAATCAGTAACCAGAAGCATTGGTGAGCTGTATGTTATTGTTTATGAAGGTGCTATAAGCTTTATATTGACATGTGCAGTCAAATCCTCAACGCAGTTTCCATGTCAGTGCACACGTGTCTGCAGAGTTCGGTCATTTACAAATGAGTCATCTGCATTCTGTGAATCCCATGGCATTAGTCGTCCAGGAGACGACGGAGATGCCATCTGTCTTATCCTGGATAATTGAAGCAGAGGGGATCATCGCCTCTTAGCTCCGCTGGATGATGGCTAGAGGCAACAAAGAAGGCAGATTCGGCTATGAGCCCAGCTTGGGGGCAGCCGCTGTGCCCACAGCTTGGCTGGGTCGCCGGCAAATCCGTGTGGGAGCGCGCCCAGCGGCCGGCCCGCCCTCGGCACGCGCTGATTGGTGGACACTTGGGCAGGCCCCGCCCGCTCTGTCTGCGTGCGGGCGGCGGGGCGGCCGCGGTCCTGACCGAGGCACAGTGGCGGTTCCGTCCCGCAGCGATGGTGGAGAGCGGGGAGCTGCTCCGCGGGCCCTCGGCGTCGCCGCCGGCCGGTCTGACGACGTTCCGCGCCTCGCCGCCGGCCGGTCTGACGGCGTTCCGCGCCTCGCCGCCGGCCCCGGCTCCTCCGCTGCTCTTCAGCCACCCGTACCTGTACCCGGCGCTGCCGTGCTTCGCCGGGGCGCTGTACCCGCTGCCGGGGCTGCTGCGAGGCCGGCCGGCCGCCCCCGCCAGCCCGCCGCGACGCCACCACAACCCCTTCAGCATGGACGCCATCCTGGGCCGGCGGCCGGCGGCGGAGACGGCGCGACTTCAGACCAACCACGGCCTCGGAGGACTGCAGCTGCACTCGGACCTGTTCGGTGAGTCGACTGACCTGTCTGTTGGCTGTGAGTCGGCTGTGAGTCAGATGTGAGTTGGCTGTGAGTCGGCTGTGAGTCGGCTAACCTGTCTCTCGGCTGTGAGTCGGCTGACCTGTCTATCGGCTGCGAGTCGACTGACAGCTTTCAAAAGATGCTTTCAAAAGATGCTTTCAAAAGATGCATTCTCTTTATAACACCAAAACATTGATCCTCGGCTTTGGGCGTCGAATATTTGTGCCAATGACATTTAACACAAACAAGATGTCAGAAGCCCTAGCGGAGGTCGTGATGCGGCGAATTCACAGTTGCGTCACATTCACAGCCATTGGATGAGACGGCCATCATGAATTTAGTTCTGTTCACATCTTGGCACTATGGTTAGGAATCAGAAATAAATAAAAACGGGTTTCAATCCACTGCTTTTGGTGACACAGAAGCATGAGTAAAAACGATCATTAATTCCCAAAAATCATTCAAGACACTTTTTTGTAGTGTTTGCACCTCACGCGAATCACCGGCCCGGGTCAAACAGTCGCCACCATCGGCCTCTTGTATTTTCACCTCCGCGACATCGGCCCGTCCCGTGCCGTGACTCGAACCAGACTCCCTCCCTCTCATGAGCCCGTCATCCTCCTAGTGCTGCCGATCACGCCTGTCCGCACATGTCACACATGCAGCAGCCCGAGTGGCTTCACGGGCCGCGCCGGCGGAAATAGACATGAACGACCCCAATATAAACGCGGTCGACGCAGACAGTCACACACACACATGCACGACTATTCATTACATTTTTAGCAATTTTTCCCAGGTGGCAATATCCCTTAACTACAGAAAATTTTAAATAATCCATTTTTGCAAGGAAACTAAACTACTATTTTAACGTCAGGAAACTTTCAAATCCGAAAAAAGTAGGTAGCGAAACACGTGCTTGGTGGCGCAAAGCTCAAAGTTGGTGAAGTAGTGGCTTCAGCAATCAGCATTCGTAGGAAATTCCCCCCGCGCTGTGCGCCTGTGAGGGTCGATGGCCAGTAAGTCTTTCGTGGGACATATTTTCAGCCTCCATCCCAGTCCAGCACTTTCAGCGAGATCCAAATCCATTCTAATCTATATCCATATTTCATCCTATACCAATCTATCCCATTTCGACCCATTTTTACCAGTTATAGTATTTTAACTGTTTTTAGTGCTAAAAAAATGAAATGGTCTGTCTCATTCCAATCCAAATCCATTCCACTCCATGAACTCCCCAAAAGTTTTCCCCATTTCCATCCATATCCATTCCATTTCCATATCTATATGGGATTTTTATTCCATGAAGGGCTTTGGTGTCCGGTGACTGTTGTCTGTCTGCAGAAGAGGGTGCTTTGCGGAGAAAGTTAAGATGGACGTACGCAGACGGACGCGTCATGACAGAGATAAACATGTAAATAAGTTTAAACGAGATTCACTGTGCATGAAGCGATTGACATGAACGGTGACTATACTGAAGTTTAAACACTTGCATCGCAGTTTTTGCCTGGAGCGTTAGGAAGTACTCAATATATGTGAAATTAATACCTATACTTACCAAATGGTTTGGCCTCAATTCACAGTCCTTAAAGGGTCATTCCCACCTTTATTGAACTTGTCAAATGTACATATGTCGTCTGTCGTATGCACATACCTATACCAAATGTACCTATCAAAATCCAATGTTTTGGATAATATATTTGTCTTAAAAATGCAATAAGTTTTTTATTCAGTTTGTTAGAAAACCCAGAATATATGTAAAATATGACATACCAATTAACATGTGGTGAGCGTTGTAGGTCGATATCTTACTATGTATTGACATGAGGTCAGGTCAAATGCGTTACCTTCCATTATAAGCAGATGTCGAAAAACTATAAGTTACTGTAACGTCCTGTTTTAATTTTTATTTTTGAATTGTTTTCAAGAAGAACGTCTATCAATAATCCACTTATCAACTCCAATGTAATCTTAAGTGCATTATAGTAATTACATTATTTTAGTATTACGTTATATTGGGTTATTTTCATTATTCGGGTGCAATGTTTAGTAAGTGACCTTTAAGAAGACCATCCAAGGTCACCCAAAGTCACAAACACTTTTTTGCCAATAACTCGTGACAGGTTTACCGTAGAGACTTGAAACTGATTCATACGGATTTGTCTGATCAGATTTGCATCTTTGCATATGCTATTTGACCTATTTTTACTACTTTGACCTTTACCTTGACCTTGACATGGAATCAAATTTGGGAAATTTTCTAAATTAGTTAAAACTGGTATGGTTAGAAGTTAGAATCATCTTGACGAAAGAAACACGCATGTACTAAAATTAGCAGCTTAAATTTGATAGATAAGCAGTTATTAACTGCCTAACTTTGGCTAAACAAATGGGTATGTCACATTTTAAATGCAAATGCAGGTCACACATTGTGTAACCTCTGCAGCCAACATTTTTGTTCTGAGATCAATTTGGATGCATATTAGTGGAAGATAATTAACAAGTTTGTCCGCTGCTTTTTTAGATTCCTAATAGCTCCCATAGGTTCCGAGATAGTGGCAACGATTCCTGAAGAACTTCCTATTTCAGCGATTTTGGCCATGTGACGTTATTTGGCCTTAAATAATTGTATACCCCCAAGGTCTTGAAAATTCCACAAATGTGATTCCTTATTAACCTTACCAAACTATACCAGTTTGCATGTTTCCAGCTTTAAAGGGAGCCAAGATCAAAAGGGGCCGATTATGCCTCCCCGACAGAGTCGTGACTTTTTATCCGTCTAGTAAAAGGGTAAAAAAAGGAATTTTTGAAATTTTGACCTTTGATGACCTCTGGTGACCTCAGTTTTGACCTGACCTAAGAAGAAAAAAAACAGAAAAACTTTCGGAAGAAATTGTATTCAGATACTAACTAACACTTTTGCTGCTACGTTGCGCAGTTTTTTAAAGATTTAAAAAAAAAAATTAGTCCCAACCTTTTGAATGGACGGATTTCGGGAAGTCAGAAACCGCGCTAAGCAGGATTAAACATCTGCCGTCCTTGATTCCAGGGCTACAGGAAGTTCCATGTAATCGTTGTAATTTAGATACGAAAGTCTTAGTGCCCACGTAGCCGGGCACGGCCCGCCCCGCTCACATACGTCAACTGGCCTGACTACTGAAAGCAGTCACTGCCACTGACCGCAGGACATCCCAGTCTGGAGTTAATAGCGAGTGCTGAACGACTCGAACCCGGGCTCTTACTACCGCGTAGGTCAGAAGCCCAGCGCTCTCCCAACTGAGCTACTGGGGCGGACATCGGAACCCCCCCCCCCCCTCCTTGCAGTTCGTGCTCGGCAGCTCTGTGAAGCTCTTGCTTCAGAAAAGATCAAGTAATTGGAATGTCATTAAAATAACATCGTAACACAAGCCATCAGGCTTATTTATTGTTTTACATTTTTTCTTCAAATTGTATATTCTAGAAATGTATCGTAAAGTAAGAAAAAAAAGCGTAAATAAAGTAATTGTAAGTCTCCTGAACCCGTACCAAGCACACTCTGAACGCAAACCTGTGCCAGTCGCCACCGCCGCTATCTTCTCCAATGCCTGCTGTCCCGCCTGTCAGCTGCCAGCTCCCTGAAATGCCTCTTGAGGTCTCTGCTGTCCCGCCTGCCGGCTGTCAGCAAGGTCTCTGCTGCCCGCCTGCCGGCTGTCAGCTCCCTGAAACGCTTCCCAAGGTCTCTGCTGTCCCGCCTGCCGGCTGTCAACTCCCTGAAATGCCTCCCGAGGTCTCTGCTGTCCCGCCTGCCGGCTGTCAGCTCCCTGAAATGCCTCCCGAGGTCTCTGCTGTCCCGCCTGCCGGCTGTCAGCTCCCTGAAACGCCTCCCGAGGTCTCTGCTGTCCCGCCTGCCGGCTGTCAGCTCCCTGAAATGCTTCCCAAGGTCTCTGCTGTCCCGCCTGCCGGCTGTCAACTCCCTGAAACGCCTCCCGAGGTCTCTGCTGTCCCGCCTGCCGGCTGTCAGCTCCCTGAAACGCTTCCCAAGGTCTCTGCTGTCCCGCCTGCCGGCTGTCAGCTCCCTGAAATGCTTCCCGAGGTATCTGCTCTCCCCTGCCAGGGCTTCGGCTAACATGCTCACTGGACTCTGGAGGGCACAATTTTACAGTAGTTAGCACTTGGAGGTCCTCCAGAGACCAAATCCAGCCCCCCCCCCGCCCCCCAGTGGGAATGTTTTACGTCCGTTATTTGCTTTAGAAAACTGACTAACCATTTTTTAGGTATTCCGAAGATATATTATATCATAACATGCATACAATATAATGTATCTGGAGACTACTGTCTATTAAATAAATATTACCCTCAGCGAAGTATGCTTTTAATTTTAAAAAAAAATACAAAAACAAACTATTAAATTTTTATTGTTTTAACCTGGCAGCAATTAGCGTGATCACTCTTATTTGCATGGCCCTCAATATAATTCCAATTAAGCCGCGAATTCGAATCAAGGCTTTGTTTCGAATTAATTGATTTCAATTAATGCCGTGCCACGCACGGAAACGCGTATTTACCTCGACCTCCATTTATCGACAGGATTTAAGTATTGCATTAACTTATTTGAATTGTTTGACTTCCCATGAAAATGAGTTGATGTTGAAAATGAGTTGAAAATGACTTTGCTCACCATAAACAAAATTAGATGCGTACTGTGTATATATATTCTATTGTGGGGAGCACCTCGGCGGGGTGATACGATGCTTGACTTGTGTAACGTGGACCTAAGTTTAGACATATCGGTGGTCATTTGAAAAAGCTTGCCCCCATACCCCGAGGGGCATGGGGTACCCCCGGAATAGGGTGAGATTTTTCATTAGCACCTTTGTTCCAAGAGGATGTGCTGGTCCACCAACCGAGCTATTATTCTGTTCAGACATGTGCCAAGATCCAAACACTATCCATAATCCCAAGACTGGGATCTTGTTGAATCCTGGATCTTGCAGGATTATTTTGTCGTGGGATCCTGTGGATCTTGGATCCTGGGAAAATATTTGTGTTGGTATCCTATTGATCTTGAATCATGGAAACTATATTTGTAATGGGATCCTGTGGATTCTGGATCCCATTGTTTTGGTCGTGGCACATGTCTGATTCTGTTGTGAGCCTGGTTTTAAGCTCAAGCTCTGTTTGAAAAAAATAGAAAGAGGTAATGAAATGGGGTACAAGTATCGATATCCGCTAGCGGACATGTAGTTTAATGAAATAGTTGTTGATGCACAAATTTAAATATATCACACTTTCCCCATGCATATTCATATGTGTGGAACCTAATATTTCAGCTTCTTCATCAAGCTTATTGTTTATTTTCCAATTCTTTAAACATTTGTGTTTTGAAACAAAGCAAACGAAAATAAATAACATTAGATTTTAGGTGCCGTCTCTGGCGTGGTCCTAAAATTGGTCAAACTGACTTTTGGTGACGTTCAGTGACATCGAGATTGATCTTAAGTAAAAAACGCCGATGTAAATTAATTTTGTCTTGTCCTGGCCTCTCGATCGTTCCTACAAACATAACTTAATTTTGTCTCGCCCTGGACTTTCGATCGTTCCCAATCTACCTATTTTTTGTTTGAGTTACTCACTACTATCTTCCTTAGGATTAGGCAGCCACTTGGACGAGGGCTTATCACACAAAAGAATCCACTTATTATTATTTTATCAATTTTGTCAAGCATCCAGTTAATTACAATGATGCGTATTTGTCGTGCGTATTTGGAAGCCTGAATTAAAGTAGTTCTATAAATTTAAATTGTTTCCATTCATCGACACACATTGTATTGTAGGTGCCCATTTCAACTTTGTTGGTGAACCCACAAAAGAGATAGAAATTCAATGCCTCGATGTTCAGCGGCGCAGTCTAAGCGTAAGAGCTAAACAAAAATCAAAGTCGTAGTTTGCCTCACATATTAGACAGATAACCCGAAATGCACCCGAAATGTATAGCAGCAGAGTCTATTACAAAGTAAGTTGAACGACAAGTGAGCATGCAGGTACACAATATCATATTATTTATGACGCATTACAACGCATTTACAACGGAAAATGTATGTAAATTTATCTGGCATGCCCAATATACTTTAATTTAACCTTCAATGAAATCATGTGGGGAGAGTACCCACCAGCAAACGCCCCTTTTCAAAAATCTGCTTACCGGCTTTGAGATTTGTCCTAATGATGTGAAATTTCTTCTAGAAATGGCGTTCAATATTACGTAGCAATAGCAATTAACAAAATAATTGTATTTAGTTAGAAATGTGAGATGCTACCAAAGTTCTATTTTTGGATGTAACTGTTCACTGGTGGGCATGGGTATCCATCACTGAACATGGGGCGTTCCACTAGTTAACAAGGCGATTCAACCAGTGAACAAGGGCTTCCACGATGAACAGGTGGGTGTTGGGCTTTCTTTTGATCCTTCTTTGATACTTTTGTCAATCCATCAAGCGCAAAGTTTTCGCCTGTCCTTCCATGGTTGGTATATGGGAGCGATCGGAGAACAAGCGGCCCATCCCGACCCAACCCAGCACTGCCCGTGTTAACACTTTTTAAAAGCTAATTATCTCTACAACTGCACTTCCGATTGATATGCGGTCTTATTTGCTGAGCAGCCCCATCCAACCTACTCTTTTCGGACCAGTCCCAACACATGTGGTTGACTAACACTTAGTGCTCCCCCCCCCGTGAAAATTCCTTAGCCGAGACATTGCATTCTGTTGCTGATTTGTCCCACCCCGTAAGCCCACAGAGGCTCTCTGGTCTGCCGGCTAACGACGTCGCCCTATCGCCGAATGACGTCATCATTACGTCATCGCAGGTCTGCCGCGGTCGCTGTGCCCGGGCTTCTCCTGCCTGTCGATGCCGCCCCGCTCGCTGACGTCACCGGCCAAGCGGAAGCGGCGTCACCGGACCATCTTCACCGAGGAGCAGCTGGAGCGGCTGGAAGACACCTTCGCCAAGACCCACTACCCGGACGTGCTGCTGCGCGAGCAGCTCGCCATCAAGGTCGACCTCAAGGAGGAGCGTGTAGAGGTGGGTGCCGACTGTGGAAAAGTGGGGCGCTAAATAGGGGACAAGGGTTAGTTAATGGTAGAGGGATAGAGTGGTAGGCCAGGGTGGTATGGCAGTAGTGTTATAATGGTGGTGGGTTAGAGTGGTAGGCCAGGATGGTGAGTCAAGGGTAGTGGGTCAATTTGGTGAAAGGAATGGTAGCAAGAGGTGGCAAATAACAGCACTTCTCGTGGGATTTACAGGCCGAATGGCAACGCACAGACGGTTGAAATGACTGCCCAAACACCAATTCAATTGTGCTTCTAGACACTATCACAAAGCACAATTGAAGTGCATACTTCCAGAAATGCAAACAACCGCAGCTGCTGCAACAGGCACTGCGCCCAGGCGGGGCACAGAATATCGCCGAGGCCGAGCTAGCCGGTCGCCGTCGCTGCCAGTGTCGGTTCTCAGCGGTCTCGCTGCGCAGTAGGCCCACGCTGGTCGGCACCATCGGCACGCTCCCTCGCCAGTCACCTGGCGTCTCTCCCACCACCGTCGGTCGCTCGGAGTGGCTCGGAGTGGCTCGGAGCGGCTCGGGGCGGCTCGGGGCGGCTCGGGGTGGCTCGGAGCGGCTCGGGCGGCTCGGGGCGGCTCGGGGCGGCTCGGAGCGGCTCGGGGCGGCTCGGAGTGGCTCGGAGCGGCTCGGAGTGGCTTGGAGTGGCTCGGAGTGGCTTGGAGCGGCTCGGGGCGGCTCGGAGGAGCTCGGAGCGGCTCGGATCGGCTCGGGGTGGCTCGGG
>JARBER010175138.1:0-15790 GCA_030265075.1 Balanus glandula
AAGCTTCTAGCATCGCTCGTTTTGCCGTAGCAAAGGGTTTGCGTATGTGGGTTTCTTGCAGACTCATCGGCGTTTCCGTCCAATGGTTAGTTTTTTAGTTATAAGCTCTGATGCATTCAACCCGTGATGCAACTAGCCCCGGTCTCCCCTACCTTTTGAGCTTTTTGGTCTAGCTTGTAAAAACATGCATTTTCTAAGTTATTTTGGGTATCGTTCGAAACATACTGAAGTAATGTATACAAATATGATCTTAGTAATATTAATATGAACTATAATATAAAATTATAGCAATAAATAATATTTTTCGTAAACTTAGATTATACAATTAAGTTGCATGTTTTCGAATAGGTTCACACATCGGACATTTCGGAGTTCTAGCTCCTTTAACAAATCATGCTGATTTATCCTCAAAAAGAGATTAAAACGAGGTCAAAATGTTCAGAGGAGCTATTAGACGAAATGGAACACACAGTTGAAAGCGAGAGGAAGTAGTTCACCTCCAACATAAGATTTTGGACTGAGAAAACGGTTGTGTAGCCTGTGCTGAGAAACCAGGCAAGTTTTATTGAAATCGACTCTCCAAATACAATATATTACTTTTTGGCAAACGAATGCACCGCATATACCTATGATATAGTAAACCAAATACCATACCGTACCTTCTTGGCGCTGTTCACCAGCGTTTGCGCTCATGATGGCCAGCGCCAAGACGCATGATGACCATTGACCAATCATCATGACACAGATGATCACATAACATAAATTTGTAAAATAAATGAATCAGGTTAAATATAGTATTTTGTCATTGCTGGTTGCAGTAGAATGTGCCGCACTACACGGGTGCATTGCGGGTTGCCAGCCTGCGGCTGATTAAACGATTTGTTTCGGCTCTGACTCTTTGCACCATTGAATATCTGAATTGAATCTTGCGAGCAGTGTGGTTTCTTATATATTTTGATGGTGCCAAAGTGGAGGTGGGCGCACATGGTAGTCTTTTGGCACGCATGTATATTTTTTTTGGGATGATTGACTTTATGTCCCTATCGAGTCTCACTTAGTGTTTATGCGATGTTGTTTGGCACATGTCCAAATGTGTGATAAATATTGGTATAAGGATTTCATAATTTTATTTTTCATTTCCAACGTAATATAGTAGGTGACCCGTATGCCATAGTAAAGTATTTAAAACTATTTAGGTAAATTGAGAAAGATAATAGGTACGTAGGCATGAATCGCTGTCAGGATTACAGTGTGATTTCGTCGTGACTTGTGCCGTTAACTTTCAAGCTCCATCTCTGCAAATAGGTACATACATAAGCTATTATACAAGCCTCAACTGATTTAAAGCTGACTGGTTATCTAGGATGTTTCACCACCTTTAAAAACTTAAAAAAAACTTTAAAAAAACAAATTTATACCTGTAATGCCCCGGTTGTGCGACGCCCCTAATAGAAAATTCGGTATGCTCGTAAGATCCTGGCTACATCACTGGGTCCAACTCAGCATTGGGGTGGCTCGGGCAACCCCAAAGGCATATTAGATTTGAACTTTGAATGGAGAACGGAGAAGTGTTCTCAGAGGCCCATGCAGGGCGCGGGCTAAAATAAATTTTCCGAAAAAATTAATTAATTAAGTTTCAAGTGATACCAAAAGTAACCTGGAAATGTGTGGTCTTAACTCTTAATACGTTAAAACAAAAGAGAACAAAACATCCCGTTCTCTCTAAACGCCACGACGAATAAGTCCATCGTGAACACGGCTATTATCTCCCCTAAATGCCTGGTAATTACGTGCTATTGGATACCTCATGCCAATAATGCAATTGCTATTGGATACCTCATGCCTAAATTGGAGCAACGAAAAAGTGCACAATGCCATTGACGATAGTGTAAGTTTATTTCCTGCTGGAATCAAGAGCATCCGAATGCGATGTACAATCAGCAAAACAAACACTGAGCAAGCTTGGGGGTGGAATCATCTTCGCTGTGATGCTTCAGCTTTGACCGGTCATTGATCGGGAAACGGGGCCAGACTCAGCCCACTGTCCGATCGCGTCACAATACTGAGCGACGCACAGTGGGCTAACATGCCACAGCTTTGCGCACATAAGCAGCGCATGTCTGACAGTAACTAAAAACCGGACATCGGAGTCATTCGCGAAGCAAAATAAAATGCGTCATGTCACGTCTGCGTAGCATGGTGTTCATTTTCGAATAGATACACGTTTAGGAAGTATACAAGACCATATCATGGCACAGTTCACGAAAGCAACTGATTGCTAAGGCTCAGCGACAAGCTTTTATACCAGATACCATAACAATCTTATCGTTGCATTCAAAACCCTTAATCATTATAAAAGTCAATTCCCAGCAGCTGTGACAAACAATTCACAAATCATTTATGAAAAAATACAGCGTAGCTAAGAACGTGATATTTCTAAAAGGTTGTAGTGCCGGTAAAGTGTTGCTCATGCTGTCTACTAAAGTGCAAACAGCACAAGTTTATTCGAGGTATTTATCACTGATCATTGACAGAGATGCGCACAGGTGCGATGGCGATTGTGAATATCTTAAAACTAGACATAGTTACACCACTGATAAAAAGCAGCACTTCACATAATTCAACAATCAAATATAATATCTGGTAAGTACACCATGGATTCAAACGATTGTCGCCATAATCAATATTATGTCTACAGACTTACACGTAATAAGTCCAGCTCTGTAATCGTTCTTCTCTTCCGTTTGCATAGCTGAGCACATGTTCCGCATAGCAGGCGATTGGTAGGACAGTGCCCCAAATCAGCAGATCGGCGCTCCAAAATGACTGGACGGCGCCCCGAAACGGTAGGACGGCGGCCAAAACTGGCAGGACGGTGCTCCTAATTGGCAAGACGTCGCCCCAAATAGTCTCTATAATCTCCCAGTCTCAGCCGGTTACCACACGACTTACGACTCGTCCCAGCACTACACAGATTGAGCAGCATGATCGTGAGCAACAGCATGCATCCGAGTCTCACCGCCGTCCGACTCTCGTCCCTCGTCATTCCAACAGCCGACACCGGAGGACATACTCGACAGCATCGACTGACATAGTCGACACTTCATTGCTCCTTTGACAGAGGACAGGCTCGACAACATCGGCCAGCTTTGTGGCCCTAAATCCCAGCCTCTGACCGCAGGGCTGACCTACAGCGCGTCCTTTCCGCCCCAGCTCCTTTTAGCGGAGCAGATCGTCTACTGTAGCTGCAGATCCTCCCTGTCCATCTCCTGGTCACGTGACAGCCACAGCCACCGAATGTCCTATCCGTGGCAGCGCCTGCAGGACTGCTGGCCTCCCACTGGACCTACTGCGAGAGCGGCTGCAGGTCGGGCGGCGGCGACTCGGGCTCCCCTCCCCCGATCATGGTGGTCGTCACGCCGGCCGACAGCCGCGGCTCTCCGATGATCAGCGTGGTGGACACGCTGCCGTCCCCCTCGGTGGTGACGGCGGCGCGCGGCCGGCTCTTCCCCGCCCCGGCCGGCTCTCCCGCCTCCTGAGTCGCCTCCTCTGCGGGGCTCCGCGGCGACTGCGAGAGCCGCTCCACCTGCCGCAGCAGGTAGTCGCGGTGTGACAGCATCACCGCGTCCAGCTCATCCTCGCTGATCTCGATCAGCTCTTTGTCGGAGGCGTGCTGGTCTCCCGGCGGGCTGGAGGCGCCCCCTGGCGCTGCGGCCGGCCGCGCGCGCGCCGGCGGCGGGATCAGGCTGGAGACCTCCACGCTGAGCGGCGAGGACGGCGGCCCGCTGTGACGCCGGTCCTTGTGCGGGGTGACCATCACCTCGTGAGCGTCGAGCACCGTCTGCAGCAGACGCGTCTTGCTGTCGCCTCGCAGCAGGACTCGCTGGGGGTCGGACTCGGCCGGCGACTCGGGGGGTTCCGAGGTGGCGCGCTGTGGCGGCGGCGCGCTGCGCACCGCCAGGTCCGGGGAACCTTCCAGAGACTCGTTTGTGACGGTCCGTCGCCGGCGCGGCGCGTCGTCGTCGCTGGACGAGGATGATGATGAAGACGAGGACGAGGAAGTGGAGCTTTTCCTGGATCGCCTATCGTCGTCGTGGCCGTTTTCCTCCAACTCTCGGACATCGTCTTTCGTGACATCGTCGTTCGTGACATCGTCGTTCGTGACATCGTCGTTCGTGACGTCATCGTCTCTGACGTCATCTCTCCTGGCGTCATCATCGATGACGGCGTCCACAGTCACGGTGTCAGATTGGACGACTTCCACCAGACTAGACGGCCCGCCCAGCTCAGTTGACGACAGGTAAGTCACGCTCTCGAACGTCGTCGAGCTGGTGTGCCGCGTTTCGGTAGGCGGCAGCACCGCTGCGTCCCCAGACGGCGCTAGCAGCGTGTCCTCGCCGCCGACTGTCACCGACGAGACGGACACATAGTTAGCGTCGGAGCTGTCTAGGTCGATCGGCGCCGACGTCTGCGTGCCTTCATCCATCTCCATCGGCACCGACGCAGCGGACGAGTGGGACGAGGCCGACGAAATGGAGGATCGTCGATCTCCGGCGGCCTCCGCGAGCAGCGTGTCCCCCTCCTGCGCGGTGACCCACTGCCCGCTGACCTCCGTCGAGATGACGGTCACGTCCTCGGTCGACTGGTTCAGCATCACCACCGTGGAGGAGGGCGCCGGCGCGCGCCGCTCCGCCTCCTCGGGCACCACCTCGATCTGCGTGCGGCCGTCGACGCTGGAGGCGTTCTGCAGTCCGCCGTCCGACGCCGGCCAGCCTCCGGACCGGCCGACTCGGCTCAGGTCGAGCTGCGGCTCCTGCATGTCCGCCTCCGCCGCGCGGCACAAACCGCGGCCGCCCGGCTCGGCGTTGCGGAGCTCCAGCGAGACGGCTCGCTCGAGCGGCGGCGAGTCGGGCGCGCCCGGGCCGAGCCGGTACAGGTCCCCCATCGAGGCGCACTTGCGGTCGCGCTCGTCTCCGGGGGCGAGTTTGACGGGGGTGCTGGTGTTGAGCGGCTCGGTGGAGGAGGTGTCGATGCTGATCTCGGTGCTGCTCAGCGGCAGCGCCGGGGAGGATCCCGGCAGCCGCGGCCGCCCCTGCCCGCCGGAGCCGCGCTCCGTCGAGCTCGAGCTCTGGCCGCTGTCGCTGCGTCGCTTGCGTCGCTTCTTGGCGCGCTTTAGCGAGGCGCTGCCGTCCCGTTGCTCGTCGGAGGATGATCCCGCGCTGCTGGGCGGGGAGACGGCCGGCAGCGGGCGGTCGCGGCGCGCCCCCACCTCCACCAGACCCGTCACCTCGCCAGTGATGCGAGGCAGGCCGTCCGTGGCGGGCGACCCAGCCGAGCGCTGCACCGTGCTGCGCTCCACCGTCTCCGAGACGACATCCTCCAGATCAGCTCCCACCGGCTGCCTCCGGGGCACCTCCCTGGTCGGCGTCATCGACAGGACATCCTTCAGCACCTGCAGCTTGTCCACCTCCGCGCGAGGGATTTCCACGTTCTCTACGTCGTGTTCCGCTTTGCGCACCTCCTTCTGCACGTCCTCCTGCACCTCGACTTTGTCCGGGGTGAGCGAGGAGAGCGGCTTGTCGGCCACCTTGACCTCGACTTCGATGGGCTGCGGAGAGATCGGCTTCTTCTCGACCTTCTTGTCGTCGTCGGAGCTGGAGGAGCTGGTCGAATGGTGGCGATTGCGGCGATTTCTGCGCTCCTGCGCCACCCCCGCGGCCAGACGCATCTCGGGTGGAAGGTCAGTTGGACTCGGCTCCTTGGTTTCCTCTCCGGAGCTGGAGCCGGAGCTCGTCTTCTGCTCCTTCTCCTCGCTGTCAGAGCTCGTCCGACGATCCTTCTCGTCACTGTCGGACTTCTTGCCGAGACCTAGTCCCTTCTTAAGTCCTTTAAGACCCCAGGATTTTGATTTGGAGTCCTTTTTGTCGGCGCCGTACCCGTGAATGCCGGGGTCAACCTCAATGGCGTCCACATCGGAGCTGGACGCACTGGAAGAGCCGCTTGCTTTCCGAATCGGGTTGTTCATGGCTGATTTCATTTTCTCCACCTCTACCACCACTGGCTGCGGCGAATCTATCTCATCCTCATCCTTCTTGACATATTTATCATTCTCAAAGACAGGCTTGCTTCCTCCGAGCTTTGGCAGTTTCATGCTGATTGAAGAAATGCTTCCTTTCTTGGAGCGTTCTTCCGCCTCCGTTTTCGCAGGGGGCTCCACAGCGTCGCCTTCTCCCTCCAGATCACTCTTGCTCTTCTGCTTCTTAAAACCGAAGCCAGAGATGCCCATCTTGAACTTGGACCGCTCTGTTCTGCTGTCCGTCGATGGGGAGTCCTCGCTAGAGCCGGAAACGTCGCGCCGCCTACCAGCCGGTGCCGCAACTTCGCTCTGCACAACCAGACTAGAGGTGGCGCCGGTGCGGGGCGCGTTCCTCTCAGCTGCCGGGCTGCCCCGCTCCGGGTCATTTGGAGAGCCGCCGTCCGGGAGCACCTTCGCATCGAGCCGACCGGGCCGCGTGGCGTCAGCGGCCGCCTGCAAACGACAAACACGCACGTTACTGGGGTGGAAATGTGAACAGCTGACGTCATCGCTGCGAAAATGCAAACAACTGACGTCACTGGTGGTGGATATGGATCGACGTGAAGCATAACTAATCCACCTTAACTGAGCTGCATAGTACAATTAGTACGGATTGAATTATTAAGTAGATGAGGTAATTACAAGGTTAACCTTTTTTTATAACCCAGTCAACAATTTGACTTCACATCGTCGTGAGAAGGCCGTGAAATAACGACATAACGTTGTAACAGGGTAGTTAAACATTTTGTAGACTCACAAGAATGTTGTCACACCGTTGCCTTGCGACGCTCACACAAAGTTGTAACAACCTTATTATGACGGCGCTTTTGACACCCATGGCTAATGTGACTAACGAGTAGCGTAGTTGGTTGGTTGGTTGGTTGTGGTTTAAGTCCCTTCGGTCCTATTGGACCATTGCGGAGCTATGGTATGAGAGAAAAGGGGTCAAATGGATCGAAGTGGAACGCCGACCGGGTGACCGGCAATGGACAGGCCCTTCCCCGCAGGACAAAGCTACGAGGAGGGCCCACACCATGTATAGCCGGCCACCACTACCGGGGACAGCTCAAAGGCCGCCACATGCCCGGTGACTGCAACAACTACCGGACCCGGATTAAAGCGGGCGTGACAGGACATAGGATCGGCAATCTTGGATAGATTGAAAGGGACTTGACTTACGTAGTCCTGCATCAATCCTAGTAAAATGGTAAATATACCCAATTTAGGTAGTTGCACAACATTAAAAGATATTCTTCCTTAGTTACTAGCAAATGTTGTAACTTCGTAATAATACAGCACTGTAGCAACATTCAATAACGAAGTTTATGCAGCTTTGCTCTTTATAACATTCACGACGCTGTCGCAACGTTGACAAAACGTAAATTTCCAGCCTGATTTTTTAGAACTCTGTTACGTTATCTGCTAGCGAGAAATATATTACAAAAAGTTGAAAAATAGAAGCTAAGATGTACTATCCGTGAACATCGTTGTTCCTTTAACACGTACGTATGCGACATGCTTCATTTCCCCCTACTCCCCCCAAGCAGTTTCTGATTTTTCTGCACGCACCTTCCGTTTGGCGTCCATCTCGAGGACGTGGTCGGGCACGTCGACTGCCATCTCGCGGTAGCCGCCGACACTAGGCTCTGCCGGTGTCGCCGCCAGGGCAGGCTCGCGCTTCGCCAGGCGCTCTGCCTCTGTGCGCGCTGACGGCGGCGTCGTCTTGGAGAGCAGCTTCTCGTTGAAGGAGGACGCCTTGGGCGTGAGGCTGCCCTCCTGCCGGGCGGCTGCGGACTCTGCCGGCGCGTGGCTCAGCGAGGTGCGGGCCGACTTCTTGGCCGACTGCAGTTTGGTCTGACCGATCTGAAACGCGTCACCGGTCAGAAATCCCGCATCTGTCAGAAGTTCGGACAGCACCCACATAACGCAAAATCATAGCCAGGATTAATTTAACCTAGATTGAAGCAAGCGACCATCAACCAAAGTCGACAGCAGCAAATTTAAACACCATACGGTGATGTTGAATAACTCAATATCATGCCAGACCACATGTCCTTCTGAGCCGCCACCCAGCCGGCTCGGCCACCCACCTTGGTCAGGTCGTCGATGCTCTGACTGCGGTAGAACGGGTGACAGAGCCGCTCACTGCTCGTGCTGGGCTGTGACGTGACGGCCTGTTTGGCGGCGGGCGCGGGCCGGCGGTCCTTCTCCAGGTGGATCTGCACGTCGTACGGCGAGGCGTAGCTGAGGATGGTGAGCGCGTCCTCCAGCACCACGTGCGACAGCGACACGGTGATGCCCGTGATCCGGTCACCTGCGGACCCAGACGATCATCAGCGCATAGCTCCTGCTAACATAATTACCTACTTCAATGCATATCATGAAATACGCACTGAATTATCCGTTGGCTTTTTATTTAGCATAAATGAATACTAACTAGCTTATATAAGCACATATTTTCAAAATAAATCCATGTACCTATTTATAACGTTGTTATAGGTGACGACAAAAGCTGACGACACAAGGGCAAATTCTTCTAAATCATTATCTTATAACCAAAACTCTGCTATGCTATTTACGACCGCTGAGAAAAATGCGTCAGCCAGGTCACGTTTCAGTGTCAGTGGCTGTCTGGAACGGCAGAGGTATGGGAGGGAGATGGACAGAGCGCGAGGAACGTCGCGCGGTGCGGCCTATCATGCGAGGCATTCTCAAACCACAATGGCCTATCCACCAACAATGCTTTCATGACTGTCGCCGTCTTCAAAACCTAGACAGCTTCTGAAAGACGGGCGGTCCCGCGACGACATTCAGTTCATACATAACACGACAAACAACGGACTGAGAAATTCCCTGTACGAGCGAGACGTTCTCAGATTGGCTGGTGTTTCTGGACTACTGATCAACATGAACTCCCCGTCCATCTAGCGACACTCCACTCCACCCCACTCTCACATTACTGCCGTCTCACACATATCAGCCGCCGTCAAATATCAGCCACATTCGCCTCTGGGCTTTCTGTTCGCGGTGGTGGGCAGTCAGCCGTGCGCTCGGCCATCCTCATCACTGGCAGCGCCGTTTCCGGGTGGCTGCCCGCTGCAGTCTCCTGCACTCCCACAGCTCTGCAGGAGCTCGGAGAGACAGTAGCGGGCGGCTGCTGGTTTGTGATCGCCGCCGTCCGCAG
Organism: Balanus glandula; assembly: GCA_030265075.1. Lineage (NCBI taxonomy): Eukaryota > Metazoa > Arthropoda > Thecostraca > Balanomorpha > Balanidae > Balanus > Balanus glandula. Next base: position 9,261 of record JARBER010175138.1, read on the forward strand.
AGACCCTGGTGGCTGACGTGGCTTGCCTCCAGGGTGTGGGTGAGGTGCGAGGTACTGCGCAGTGTGGGGAGGACGCACCTCGGGCAAAACTCTATTTTACAGCGAGAATAAGACTAAGTAAATTCCGGCATCCGCTTCTGGGTCACCTGTAGTCAAGTTACTTTATTTTGGAAGTATGTCCCCACAGCAGTTATACAGCATGCAGGCACGGGTAATTATTCGTGCTTAGGGTGGTTTTGCTGATTAGATATGACATGTCGTGACCGTGTGACGTCACCAGCTCGATGGTATTAGGTATGAAATTTATCCGTTTGCGGTGTGAAATTGTGTAGTGTTTACACGAAGGTTGCAAGCGTATAACCTCGCGCAGATGACATAAATTCACAGAAGTTGCAGTAACACCTATATGCTGGATTGCAGTTCCTACCATCTCCAGAGCTTAGCCGACATCGGTGTGTCCGCTGGCGTCCATCCCACGACCAGCTCGTCCTAAGCTCACCGAACCATACTTGTCATCTCCAGCGCAGCGGCCGCGACGGCGGGTCTGTGGAGCGCACGTGTTCTGCGTGTGTGAGGCGCGGTAACAGCGGTGCCGGGTCCGACCGATTCGTCGGTCCTCCTGACCGCTGACCACCCTGACCGGCTGACCGGAGACTGCTGACCGCTGATCACCCTGTCCTGCTGACCGGCTGACCGGTGGCCGCCGACCGCCCGGTCCGGAGGTCATCTCCGGCCGGTGGGAGGGGCGCGCGGCCGGCGGCGGGCGGTGACCGGCCGGCCCGCCCGTCGGAACCGTTACCTCTCATCTGACGGCTGACTGATCCGACGATCGTGACGTCACCATCTCCGGCGGCAGCGGCGGCGCTGTGGCTATATCCGGCGAAACTGCGCCGAGCGCGGCGCGGCAGAGACATCGCCGGCACAGACGGTCAGCGTCCGCCAGGGCTGGGAAAGCTGGAGAGGGCAGCAGCACTTTCACGAGATCGACGACGGAAAACCGTGCGAAATGTGGCGGCCCGCCGTCCTGGCTGTGATCTAAGTGGTATTTAGCGGGTGAAAGACGCAGTGACATTCAGTTTCTGTTTGTAGATGTGCCGCCTGAACCTGGCACTGTGCCAGGCACTGCACCCGGTGACCTGACATAGACGGGCTACACTGAGTCTTCTCAGTTGGATTTTATGTAATTTGTGTAGAGAAACGTCAGCCGTCGTTGCATGTGGTTAGCAATTATCTACCATTCCCGGTACACACTAACTACCAGACATGTGTCAAGATCCAAACAAGATCTAGGATCCCTAGGATCCAAGGTCTGGAACCTTGTTGGGTTCTGATTCCTAAAGGATCTGTTTGTTGTAAATCCGGTGGATCCTGGATCTCGAAAAACTATTTATCATGAAATCCTGTGGATCTTGGATCCAGGAGGCTTCTTTTTGGGATCATGGGGAAGCAGGGTCCTTAACTGAAGGGGTTTTTGTTCCCACATGTTTCAAAGGTGAAACGTATTTTACTTTTCGCATTGCTGAATTATAAAAATGCACGTTTTAAAACTCCAACAACCAATGTCAATGGTGTAAGCCTTAGCCCTTACATGTAGTGGTCAGACATGGACCATAATACAAAATACAGAATCCAGGGTCCCTAAGATTCAAAATCTGGAATCTGGCAGGATCCTAAAGATCAATTCGTCGCCAAATCCTGAGGATTTTGGGTCCAGAAATATATTTTTCGTGGGATCCTATTGATCTTCGATCCTTGAAATAAAATTTGTCATGGGATCCTATTGGATTCTGCAGATCGTATAAAATCAGTTTGTCGTATGATCTTGTGGATCATGTAAGTACCGTAAGTTAAGCCATGGCACATGTATATTACCTCCCAACTGCTAGAGCATATAACCAATGTTTTTCCAATAGGTCTCGCGCCTATTCTTCTGTGCGAAGCGACAAAGCGCTGGTGTAGCATGTCTGCGCCGACACTTCGTTGGGGAATATATCTGTGTCCACTAGTATCGACTTCTGACGGTGCGAGCGCTCTTTTTTCGCGATGAGAAATGGAACAGAGCTGAAATTCCTATTGCCAAAACTGCGCCGTATTTAAATGGTTGGTTTACGAAATACCGCAAATGAGAAGCGTTCGCACGGTAAAAAAATAGTAGAGAACGGCGAAGTGAAAGCCGTTAAGTTTGCTTGAGCACTTGACTCCCATTGCTGATAGTGATAACTATGAACTCCCGCGATGATATCTGTTGGAGTTCCACCGACTCCCAGCGCTTGGATACTCATCGGCTCGGAGTGGCAAGCTTTCTTCAGTTTAGCGTCGGCAGTGAAGCGTTCAGCCGCCGGCCATTTCACATCACCACCGCCGCCGGCGCCGTCATCGCAGAAAGCCGGACTGCTGGCGGCATGGTCAGCGCACTCCTGACCGTCCGAGTGGAAACCGCCGCCGACCGCAGCCGGGTCACTCGTCTCCGCAGAGGCACTTCCACCGCCAGCTAATCGGCGTTTTCCCGGCGCCGTTTCGGCCCGTCTGTCCTCGTTGCTCAGTGGTTTGGCGCGTCTCAGTGCGGCGAGTCTCTGGGACACGAAGCGTCGTCTCGAGTGAACGTAGACGCTGCACGTTTTCCCTCCCCTGGCTTGGCTAGTGGAGGCCAGTGACAGCGGTGTAGTGCTCAGGGTCAAGTGAGGTGAGAGGGCGAGGAGAAACGGACGAGGCTCATCATTTAGCCATGGAGGTTCCCGATACGAATTACGTTATTACGTCGGTATTTCATGGTGGTTTGAAAAGTTCACCGTTCTCACCCCCGGCACAGACCTTCAGTTTCGCTCCCATTGATCCATCAAACTTACGGCCTTCGCACTGAACGCATATCCTAAGCTAGTCTCGCTATTTATATATGCCTTTTCCTGTGAGGGGGAGGGTGGGGTACATACAGTCACTATAGCGACTGTTGCTATAGTAGCAGTCACTATGGTGAATTTTTCTATAGGAAAAGTCATGTGTACCTCCAGTCTCCCACTAATAGCCTACTAATCGGTTCCGTACGCAGCGGAATTCAAAGCAACTAGTTTGAGCTCACCCGTGATATATTGGGGATGAGCTCGATACATTTTTCGAATTCCGCTGCATGCAGCACCGATAAGACCGTAAGTTTAGAGCTTGTGCTAGTGACTGTGCATCTCCTGCCCTCTGCGTGGTGGGGGCGGCGCGTGTACTGGCATCCCTCCCGCTGCCCAGCCTGCGGCCGGCGCGGGTCCTCGCCCGACGCGGGTAATTGATTTGGTGCGCCGGCCAGGTATTTGGGTCACAAGACGGTGGTGTACGGTCGGCGGGCGCGGTCCTGGACGCCGCCGGCGCCCCACCCCGCCCCGGTCTGGCGGGCCTGTACAGGACCAGTACGGTACCGGGCACGGACACGGCCACGGATCACTGGCGACCAGGATCGTCACAGTCGCTCCAGGCAGACTGACCAGGTATTCGACTCTGACCCACCTCAGCTGATCTGACCCGACTCTAAAGCACCTGACCCAACTCTGAACCAGCTAATTTAATCAAATCTGACTCTGACCCAGGTCCGATGTGAACACTTCAACGAAACACGGCTCTGATTTGCCTGCTCTGACCTGACCTGACTCTGACTCTCCTGCTCTGACCTGACCTGACTCTGACTCACCTGCTCTGACCTGACCTGACTCTGACTCACCTGCTCTGACCTGCCCCGACTCTGACTCACCTGATCTGACCTGACCTGACTCTGACTCACCTGCTCTGACCTGACCTGACACTGACTCACCTGCTCTGACCTGACTCGACTCTGACTCACCTGCTCTGACCTGACCCGACTCTGACTCACCTGCTCTGACCTGACTCGACTCTGACTCACCTGCTCTGACCTGACTCGACTCTGACTCACCTGCTCTGACCTGATCCAACTCTGACTCACCTGCTCTGACCTGACTCGACTCTGACTTACCTGCTCTGACCTGCCCCGACTCAGACGCCGGGCCTCGGTGCAGCACGTCCTTGACAAAGATGCCGTCGCGCATGTTTCCGCAGACGTTGAAGCCGAGGCCGGTGAAGTCGTGGCCTCGCAATGGGACGGTCACGCGCTCCGGCTCCTGAGGAGCGGAAACCAACACTCAGCCGACATGGGAAACAGAGTTGAGAACGTTTGGTTAGACATGGGAAGTAAACATGGAACACGATAATGAAGCACATCAACCAACTGTTAAAAGTAAACATAGAAGTTAGATATTGGTGATTGGAGTCAGACACGGGAGCTAGAAACAAAGAACTAGCCGGGAAAAATAAAACGTGAGAATCATGCATATATCGAGATGAAGAGTGTTTGAAACTAGAGCAAGGCTGGCTTTACACCGGACGCGGACTTCGCGTACACACGCCTGACGCATGCGTTTTTACACCGAAAACGCATTAAAAACGCCTCCAAATCACGTCGGTACGCGTAGTTCAAGTTCGGTGTGAATAATGCACAAGATTTTACGAGATCTGTAATACAAATTGCGCAATACACACGGTTGAAGACGTGTTGATTCATTGTGACAATTGCAATATATTCAGATATCGAAAGCAGTAGATTATCCGATGATTGGATTGCTGTTTTCCTATTATATATTCGATATCGCGGCTATCTAATGCATATTTGGGTACACCAGCGAACATGATTATCAAGTATGATACAAACATAAATATACCCACACCGCCGAGCAAGTAGCATTTGAACATTTTCTCATCAGATGGTCAACAAGGTGACATCAGATCTGTCATATACACACCAGCGTCACGGGGTCAACAACCCCATTCCGGCCCGGCCCCGGTCTGTCAACAGCATGCCTGGACCCGGAGCAGCTCCGGTTAAACTGTTACATTTAAATCTAAGGCCAAGTCCCGACAGCATGCATAATGTTTTTCACATGAAAATGTAATTATTATTATTGTATACACGTCCTTATCATCTTGTTTACCTACTATGAATATACAAAATCAGAAACTATTATATTTCTAACAAAAAAGTCAGACATAGCAAGAGTGTGGTGCCGCATGCAGGTGACTTGCAAATAAAAAAGACGAAGCTCATGCCTGCGCTTACGCACATGATTTCCACTTTTTCAGCCAAGTCCGTCCGGAGCCCGGATATTTCCTTAAAGTTGAGGCGCAGTCCGGCCCGTCCCAGGCCCTGTCCGTGGCGAGTTCTGCCAGGCACGCCGCTGCTGTATTGCAGTCGCTACTTAGGGTCAGCTCCGCGCTGCAGTCACTAGGGATACAGCCCAACTCAGCGATGCAGTCGCTCGTTAGTGCCCAACTCAGCAGTGCAGTCGCTGAGCGCCCGCCTTTCCGATACGAACGCGAGATAGTGCCCAACTCAGGAAGGCAGTCTCCGGTGCAGTCCCCCGTTAGTGCCCAACTCACAGATGCAGTCTCTGGATATAGCCCAACTCGGCAATGCAGTCTCTAAAAAGTGCCCAACTCGGCAATGCAGTCTCTGAATAGTGCCCAACTCTGCAATGCAGTCTCAAATTATATTCCAAGTGCTAGCCAGCTGTCTCCTGCCCCTCCAGATGGCCGTAAATCGCCGGAAGTGACGACACTGGGTGCGATTAAGACCCGTGTTTGGTGTTGGGACAGAAGAGCGGCTTTACTGACCGGGCGTCCAGCCGGGCGTTGTAAAACATTGTGATAATTCCAGCACAGACATCCACCACGTCCGTAATATCTGCGTCACTCAAACCGGCCTTTAATGTTATGTAAGACGTAATGTCTAAGCTAGTCCGTTAAGTTTGTGGCATATTTTACAAATGCAATGATGGAAAGTTATCCATCTTTGCGACAACAGTGGCAAACGGTCTTAGAACAGAGACAGACATGTCGTTCAACCTGTGACCATCAAACCTCTCACGAGATTCATTTCCAGCGACAGGCGGCCGACGAGAGAGAAGAAAGGCGAGCCATGTGAAAGCCTTATATCATACAATGAAAAACAGCCCATTAATTAGCACGCCTATCCATTGTACAAGCAGACGGTTGTCCCAGGACTAGACTGCGCTGTCTCCATTCAAATCCGGACTAATTATCCCGCACAACAGCGTATCTCTAGCTGCGGCAACACCTCAGATAACAGCGTCTCGCAGCAGTTCCACTTGGGACTCGGAGATTAATTTTGACTATCCCTCAGCGAACTGCTTTTCCAGTTCATGACCCTGTACTACACGTAGAGATTCACCTTTGCTAACTGCCTCAGAGTTCAAACATTTCGTTTTTTCTCGTTTCAAACATGCTATTTTTGTATAATCGTAGACGTATATTTTCTATCCCGGTGCTCACCACTCCCTTCCCCGAGTCCTCCTCGCCTGGCCCGTGTCCTCTGCCCTGCTCCGGTGTCCTCTATCCTGCTCTGGTGTCCTCTGCCCTGCTCCGGTGTCCTCTGTCCTGCTCCTATGTCCTCTGCCCTGCTCCTGTGTCCTCTGTCCTGCTCCGCTGTCCTCTGCCCTGCTCCTGTGTCCTCTGTCCTGCTC
>JARBER010175249.1:0-15782 GCA_030265075.1 Balanus glandula
TCTTGCTCTCTTGCTCTCTTGCTCTCTTGCTCTCTTGCTCTCTTGCTCTCTTGCTCTCTTGCTCTCTTGCTCTCTTGTCTCTTGCTCTCTTGCTCTCTCGCTCTATCGCTCTCTCGCTCTTTTGCTCTCTCGCTCTCTCGCTCTCTCGCTCTCTCGCTCTCTCGCTCTCTTGCTCTCTCGCTCTCTCGTTCTCTCGCTCTCTCGCTCTCTTGCTCTCTCGCTCTCTCGCTCACACTCTTGTGCTTCTTACGACCCAGTTGATTTATTTTTTTTGTAAGCGTGTTATATAGTAGTGACGCTTGGGATGGTGACCGTCAGTAGCAGACATTCATTTCACCCCTGTAGATAGCTAATCAGATAACCACACAAACCACAGGATAGCTGCCTGTGTAATGGTGTGACTGGGAGCCAGGGATTCAGGGTAGGGGAGGCCTGGTGCCTTATCTGATGGTGGCTGTGCGTTGTTAGCAGAGCGGGGTTCTCTGCTGTTATGTTCTCAGTTTCGCTCTCCTACTCAACTCACTGTATTTTAATGCCACGTAAAATTCCACTTTGACATAATTTGCTAATTACTTGGGACTCCTTGCTTGCATTTCTCACGCATAGGAAAAACGTGGAACGAATCTGAAACCATAACAGAGCAAATACCTAAAGCACTGTGCTATGCCATTTTTACCGAGCCGTTTATCTTTTAACTTCTGTCGAGTACCTACCTGGTTACCAGTCAGTTCCCCACTGCACAGGTCATGATCTCCAAGTTGAATCGATCACTTAAATACAGCATCCTCTCAGATTTGCTTTAAACTGCGCAAGCATGTTGGCTTATGGGTAAAAACATCTACTGTACTTTGAGTTAGAACTTCGAATTTAGTTCACTGAGCTAGAAGCCAATAAACTTTGACCCAACCCCATTGCATCCTCAAGTTCAATAGTTAATCATCGCAAGCTGTGGTCCCGGTCTCACGAAAAGAAATGCATGCAATAGGAAATTGACTTTCCTTTATTTTAGATATAAATTATTTGACATAATATTTAAATAATGCTTTGATAGTAAATTAATTTAGTTTCATGACCGTTGATCTTTTATGACCTTAACCTAAAATGTTAAAATTTAAGGATAACAAAATAGACATGCCACTCTGAGCTCACTTATTCTTACATTGAACATGACCTCTACAAACTGAAGAAAAATTGTCATGGGTCATTCATAACTCAAGAAAAATGGTACTGTAAGTTGGTGACGTGACGTGACCTGCACTAATCATAGAGTAGTATTATTCATTATATTTGAATACAATGCGGACATGGATTTCATCTGAAGGACCATGGGCTTTCCAATCCATCCATAGCGTTCCTGATTATGTGGGATGTCAAATAGGTCATGTGTGACCTTTATACATGACCTGGAATTTTGACATATCATTACCCGTTACAACATAACCAATATTGATATCACTTGAAAGCTCATCAGCTAATCAAAGCAGTCGTAGTGTTTTCAAGCAAATGTACAAGATGCAACACAGGTCACGATTGGCCTTTATAAGTGGCCTGACTTCACCTGAAAAACTGGAATGTTATAGGACGTTGTAACATAGCTAATAACCTTTTTTTACTAAATTTAGGCCGAGTGTTTTGATGGGATGGATTTCCGAGATCAGAACCCACGCTAAGCTAGGCTTGTTGCGCAGGTCCCGAACCCACCACCCAATCGCGCAGTTTCAGTCACCGGCATAATTTTAGTCGAAAGTTGAACGTCCCCTAACGACTGAGGACGGTCCGCCTAGCTCGCTGGCTTCACCTGACCTTGAACATGGCCGCTGTCACTGGCCGCAGGCTATCCCCACCGGAGCAAATAGCGAGCGCCAAAGCGACTCGAACCCACCTTGCCAGAGTGAGCCAGATCTGCAGACCAGCGCTCTCCCGACCGAGCTACACGGGCGAACACTGAAAGTCATGGAAACATGTAGTAAGCTCACAGCAAGTTTATATATCAGACAAAATTGGCCTTTTAAAAAGAATGCGTCTAGAGTTCTGCAAATCATTAACCGTGGATTTCTGCGCTGTTGAGGATAATCTTACTAAAGATAACATTGCTGAGATTCTTGTATAGAGTTTTAACATTGTATAATGTATACATTACAATAAATGAGGTACTGATTTAGACATTATTATCACTATTTAATAGTTATGGAAACATATATTAAGCTCACAGCAAGTTAATATATCAGACAAAATTGGCCTTTTAAAAAAAATGTGTCTACAGAGTTCTGCATATCGTCATACTGAACTGGCTAAATGCGTGCTGTCTGTAAGGTGCTTCCGTCTGGCGGGCCTCCGTATAGGGCGATGATGTTTTTTTCCCGTAGAAGCCATAGGGACCATTTTTTGGAGGGAAAATTACTTCTGGCAAATTGCCAGGCAAAGAATTTAACCACGATAACGAAGTGCGCCGCCCAGTCCGGCAGCAGGGCTATACGGCTTGACTTTGTTTATGTGCGTGCGACACGCGGGTCGGATCGTCGGCGAATGGCTGATTAATCATTTCGTGGCGATTGCGGTGATTCCACGGTACAATCACCATGTAATGTTTTCGAAACCCAAGTTTTAGTAGGTGGATTCAACCTTTGCTTCCGTATTCTGCTTATTACCATCAAATCTCATATTGATAAAAAATATTATGTCTTACTAACGCATTCAAAATAGTGGGAAACATTTTTAGTAAAAACGCGAATGTAAGACTTGATCCTGAAACTTACAAATCAAAACCTTGGTAATGTCATCGTCAGCAAGGTTATCTTTAGCAGCACAAAAGCCCATCGTGAAAACAGCTAATTGGGCATGGTTTGACATTTTAATGTATAATTAATGTATTTGTGACGTTTGCAAGCAGACATGGTCTATGTTCCCAGGCGTATTGAACCTTTGAATGCGGATTGTGACCATTGACAATGTGCTATAGCACTTAAGCGTGTTGGAACTCGTTGCGCATCACTAACTTTCCACATACAAGTTTTTTCGCTGATCAAACCATCAGAACGCCGTAAAAATCGCCGAAAAAAACAATAAACAATATGGATCCTGGATCCAGGGACGCGTAGGATTCATGGAATCTTTAGCTGTTTTCAGAGTGCTCTGATGCTTTGAACAACGGAAAAGGTTACATGTGAGAAAGTAGGCGAGGAGGAATAAGTTGCATCACAAATTAGTATTGTATCGCCTTGATAATTGTAAGAATCAAGATTTAAATAATAGGACGTTGGAGATCCTGGCACATGCCTGTTTACAAGCATGTGGGATGTCACTTGTAGCCTGTATAACATCATACAGGGCGAACACGGGTATCGACGCTATGTGACCGGTATGCAGGTGAACATCATACACACATAGGCCAAATGTGACCTAGATTGCATTCTATATGCTGTAAAATGTCATTGATTGGTCCATGCGCTTTAAAATGATTCCCATATCTGCTACGTCTTAGCGTTTTATGACAAGGTAGTTTTCCCGGGCGTCCGGTCACGTATCAATGTCACTCGTGACTTTTGTGACATCGCAAATGCTCAAAATCATCATGAATGCATTGATGAATTGATGGGCTTGATATTCATGCTGGCTATGCTGTGAACCATTATGAGCGGTCAATGTACCAGGTAACCGTTGTTAGGTCACGTGATGTCGCTGAATTTAAGTACCATTCTCTTCTTAAGTTATGAATGAACCACGCCATTTTTTTCACAGATTTTAGTAGACATGTGGGCAATGTTATAGTAAGAATAAACTCAATCCGAAGTGGTGTGTTTTTTTGCTATTAAAATTTCAAAATTTTAGTTCAAGGTCAAAGAGGATCAAAGTTCATTGACCTTAAATATTAAATGTTCATAACGAGTGTAATTTAATTGCCCACTGCATGCATTTTGTTTTGTGAGAATGGGGCAAAACTTACGAAGATATTAGCTCTTGAACATTTTGAGTAACGGGGTAAGGTCAAAGTTCAATGACCTCTAACTCAGCGACCCGAGATCGAAATTGAGAAAAATGTGCATGTAGTGACGTGACACAAAGCACAGCATTGCCACACAATTTCAAGAAAATCGAAGTGGATGGGGTCTGTTTTTGATCCATTTGACATGGAATGCTCCCTATCTATATTTGTGACCGGCGGGGATACCGGGCAGCCCCACGTGACAGTTTCCACCAGTACCTCCCGTCGTCTGTCCACCCTCTCCCCGCCCCCTCCCCGCTCCCTTCCTCTCCTCCTCCCCCTCTCCCGCCCCCTCCCCTGCCGGTGTCGCCGGGCCGGAACTGGGCGGTCCGTGTGCGCCATTGTTTTATAGCTGCTGCCAGGTAACGTGACATTTACGGTGGTGAGGGCCCCCACCCTGGGAGAGCTATGAAATTTTCCGGCCCCTGTCGGCTGGGCGAGGCGAGCTGATGGCTATCGGCCGAGGTGCGTGCGGCGCCGACTCGGTGTGTGGGACCGGACAGGGGGCACGGCACAGGCCACAGGAGGACGCCGACAGCGGGGGACACCGGGCCGGCGCCGGACACAATGGCATGCTCTCACGGTCTGCGCCAGCAACGGCAGACGCCTTAACACTGTATGCAGGTTTTGTTTAAGTTACATACTTTTTGGTTATGAACACTCGGTATTTGTATCGAAGTTACAGTCAGGGCAGCTGTTAAACGATATGCACTGCAATTATTGTTGTTTACATATTTTGATTCAAGGATAGGTTTTTGCTGGTATGCCGTCACTACTCGTTTTGTTGACGCAATATTTTTGTAGAGTCACATGTAAAAATTGATTTGTTTTCTCCAAAATTACAAAAAAAACTATTTATCCGAGAAAATGTTAGAACCATAATCAAGAAACACTACCCCATCATTCCACATACTTTTCCTAAATAATTATATTCAGAAGGAAATACATAATTGTATGCACTATCTACCAACTTAAATTCACCAACTTCGCTGGGGCCGTGCGGCCGAAAAGGAACATTCTAAATTATAGTCCACATTTTACCGCTCGTAGTATTAGTGGCTTATCCTACACATAAGGCCGTCTTACCTACCCCGGCTGTCTTACCAGTTATCACACTATCATTCCCTGCCTTATATGAAATGACATTATTGAAAGAAACGTGATATTTGTAGAAACGTTCGAAACCTGTCAAACCTGCAAGCTGTATTCAAACTCAGAACAAATGTTTGCTTTAATAATGACTGTCTGAATGAATCAGAAATAAGCCAGGTACTACGTGAGCGGCTGAACAGGACACATAATGACTAAGGGGCATGAACATACTGACCTATAGGTCAACAACCCTCGTCAATCTCCAGCTCGAAGAAAATAAAACTGTTCGATTTTATTCGGTCTCTCGCGTTCGACTCTGTTTGGGATATCCTGTTCGATTATGCAGGGGATGTTCTGTTCGACCCTGTTCAGGATGCCCTGTTTGAATCTGTTCGGGATCTCCTGTTCGACTCCGCTCGGAATATCCTGTTCGGCTTTGTTAGGGGGCTCCCTTTTGTAGTCCCCTACCCAGGCAGGGGTGTCTATCTCTATACCATGTGACCCAATTACTTAAAGTACAACTTCTTCAAAATAATTACTGAGATTGCAATAAACCTGAGTCACACCAACCCCTGCCAAATTTGTTTTGCATCCTACTACCAGTATGCTAGTAAGTATTAATTTGCATCCCTCTCTTACTGATAGCATTGCTAGTAACGTCCGAGACTATGATCAGACCATCAGGCTATGCAATTACAGGTCAACTATGTGGGGTCAAATGTAGTGTGTGGATCTGCATTAAACCTATGTTACAGGATAAAAAGTCAAATATTTTCTGTTAAGTACCAATGGAAAATGGGTTCATGGGTTAACGGGTCAACGATATTCTAGCACATAGACACCTATTCAAATCCGCGTCTCAGTGACGGTCGGTGGCTGCTGCCCGATGGCGGTACGCAGGTGCTGATCAGTAGCGTCATGGGGTGTCATCGGCACCCCCCCCCCCCCGCCCCCCCGGAGATCCAGTCTGCCTCTGTCCCGCCTCCCCACTCTCCCCGACACGCTGCTGCCCCAGTGTGACAGGCTGCTCCGGCCCGGTCGCAGTCAACGGTCAGCGGCCGCGCGACAGATGACTGCGGCCGAGAGGCAGTCCCGCCGGCAGTCGAGGTCACCAGTCGGGCATCGGCACCCGCCCCCGGCCACCATATTTCATGTAAAAATTGAATAAACATCCCCACTGCGAGTGAAAGAAGGCAATTAGAGCGTCGCAGCGGGAGCCGGACGCCTTTGTGGCCGGCTCAATGCCCAATAACTCCTGTCACGCCACAAATAACCGCTCTTTTTGGGGTTATAGAAAACGGAAATTATGACACGGCGCCGAGCCCGTTCGGAGGCCGTGAGACTGCTGAGATAATATATTGGGGCTGAAGGTCGCATACGTAGCTGGATGCTGGGCAGCTTTGGTGGCAGCCTCCGCTCTCTTGTGGCTTCCTTACTGCGGCGCACGGTGGGATTAGAGGGATGGCGTTCGACTGAGAATTACTGAGAAGTGAGAAGGCAGCTGTCGATAAAGAGGTCCGCACTCCAATGCATCCCACGTCGGATACACATATCAATGTGTGGAGCATTTCGTCTCCACTAGATCGAGCCACTTCAGCAGTATTGCTGGAGTGTTAAATTCTTCACATCGAAATGCTACACGTTATAAGGACTGTGATACTGCGCCGCCTATCGCCATGAGGCCCAGAGGCACCCGAAGGCAGCACGATGTCGCCAGGGACAGCTGGCAGACTCAGCTGTTGGCTGGCCTCAACCATAAGTCATCGACGCCCCATGTCGATCCATTAGATGATAACCTTGATCTGGCTGATGAGTTTAGTCGTCGGTTAACGATGTCAGCTGCGCTGTGAATCTGTGCCACAAACGGAAATAACCAGGGAACCCGCGAGCATGGGCCTAACGTCGTTGGCAAGAGCGGTGAATTGAAGATCTTTACATTTGGTTTTGATTCCATACTAATGTCTTATCACTCCGCGAATGTATGCAGTTGCTGTGTAAAATTTTTGTTTACCAAATGCGTTAAATCGTCAGGAAAAACAACAGGTTATATAAGTACCTAGACAAGACATTCAGATACAATATCTGTTTTGTTTTCCAATTTTCGTTTTCCAATTCAATTCAACATGTTTTGTAAAAATTGTGTTATTTACAAGAGGGTGATTTTTTACAAGCTATGTTAAACAAAAACACGCGAGCACAAAGCCATTGATTATTTCGTCAATATCGCAGAATATGGACAATGACACCATGTTTTTCTAAGGATTCGCCCGATCGATCCATCTTCAGTTTGTACTATTTTGACCCTAGATTATTATTGTAAAGTAACGGTCTGATGAAAAATAATACTAAATTTGTCTTTTTAATAACATTAATACATGGTTATACTCTGGTCTGTTCATTTAAAACTCAACGCAGTGTTTAAATACAATGTGAGAACAAGGAAACTACTTGAACCCTATATGCTTTGGAAGTCAATCGAATGGGCATCAGAAAGAACATAGCGCGAACTCTGCCAAATATATGTCCTAAGAACTACAGCTCTTTCGAAGCTGTGTGATGAAATATTTTGTACCCTAAAAAAATGTGTTTTTTGACCATTTTACCTCTTTTACGTAGAGACCTTCATGGAATGGAAGTTCCATATGGATATGTAAATGAAATGGAAATGGATGGAAATGGGACAACCTTTTGGGGAACTCATGGAAATGGAATGCATTTGGAGGGACTCAAGCCCCTCCAACTGAATGCGAAACTACACGCCTGCTGGCGAATCCAGCACCGCCTTTTTAGAGGTAGGTTTAATAAAACTGGCCGAAACATTTTGCTTGCAGCGATGTCAGGTTCAAAATGCGTTAGATATATCTGTATTTACGCTTCGCATGTGTCCGTAAAGGGACTCTAGCGTATGCCCACAAGTTTTTATTTTTTATTTTTGAAAAACGTCATTTCGGACATCAGAAGCTACCGGGGATTGTTTTCCCTACAGCCACCACTGAAGCAAGATGTCCCCACCCTGCGGAATGCAGATGGCGACACTAATCATTCAATGGGAGTAGAGTTGCCTAGGTAGAGGCTATCGTAAGGTAATAGTAAACACGGGGTCGCGCCGGTCATGCCTCCAGGCATGGAGGTCAGAGGTCACATCCGTGTGGTGATGGAACAGACTCTCGCCGTAGCGTGGGGCTGTACTGGCGTCGTTCCGGACCGGACGGTATTGGCGGGGAGCCGCCTGTATGTACACAGGCAGCTGGCAGCTGTCTGGTCTACACCAAATTATTTAGGTAACTGGGCCGGGAGACATCGCAGAAATAGGGGCAGATCGTCTTTACATCTGTTTCATGATCAAACACTAACAATAAGGATAATATTAAGATATATAAGGATGTGATGATATAACCGTCTGCTCCCACAGCCCGCTGTCTCCGCCACTGCACTGTGCGGCGCAGCAGCCGTGCTGTGTGGCACAGCATCTGTGCTGTGCAGTGTGTGCGGCGCAGCCTCAGTGCTGTGCGGTGCAGTATCTGTGTAGTGCGGCGCAGCATCTGAGCTGTGCGGCGCAGCATCCCCGACCGACTGACACCAGCTGACGCAGCGGCGGCCCACGGCCCGCTCCTCTGACGTCAACTCATTATTTGGATTTTGTACCCCCGGCTCTGGGTGGCCTTACCTGCCAAGGTCCCTTGGTGTCTCCGACTCAATCGCGCAACGCTAGGATACAGTGAAGAGCATGTGACCAGCTAAAATAGAGTATGAGATGGTCGTAGCTGCCATTATGATGAAATTAATGTATGTTGGGATGATCAATAACATGGCAATTCTTCTTTTTATTTAAATAAATACAGGTCAAAACAGAATCAAGCTTTCGGCTTACGCCATTTTCAAGATCGAAAATGGCGTAAGCCATTTTCAGCCATATAGTACAGCCATATAGCCATATAGTACCTACCACCCTTCTACAGACTACAGAACACCACCAGCCGGCAATTACCGAACGCATTTAAATGTCTACTACAAGTTGTTACATCTTTGATTACCCGGCCCTCGTGTATCCGATATGCAGCTCTGGATCTACCCTTGCATAACCATCAATCATATCAGTGATCATCAATCATATCAATCAATCATATCAACCATATCAGAGCACTCGTCTACGTCAGCGGTAGGAGAACGAGCGCCAGATGGCGGGCGGCTCCTGGTATAGGTAGCAGCACTGTCAGTCGGTGGTGTTCTGGACTCAGAACGCTCGGTCTCGGCACCACTGCATGCTGCCGTGAGTGTCGGAGAAAGCTCAAACGGCTTGCCAGTCGCCGCTGTAAGAAGGTGGAATTTGGGGGGGGGGCAAAACAGCTTTTCCACCAAAAACTGAACACCACTTTTCCGCCAAACTGTGCTTCAGAGAGGATCCTGCTAGAATATAAGCACACATGTACCTACCTAGATCCTATATGTCGAACATTCATAATTGGTATGTTTTCGCCCCGTGCTCCGTTTTCAATAGCTTAGCATTGCTTGGTTAGGGCATCGTAACGACGTTACTTGCAGTTTCCTCATAACTAACAATAATTCTGCACATTCATCTAAGAAATATAAATTGAACGAGGCTCGTGGGGTAGGTAGTCAGTTACAGAGATCAGATAGGTTCTTATATAAAAATAGAAACGCCCTAAACTTCGAATCGCGGCGTTTCATGCGAGGAATTTGGGCAAAATTAAGTTGGGAAATTAATGTTTTAGTATCGTGCAGCCCTTTTAGCAATCTCCTCTGCTAGGATTTTTTCAAAAATAGATTAGGTAGGCCAGGCACGTAGCCAGAATTTCGCCCAGGGTGGGGGGGGTGGGGGAGCGGCACCTCAAAACGAACCCTCCCGAGCGATAAAAGGGCCCCTTTCCGAGCTTTGAAACGGCCCCACTTCCGATCGTTCAAAGGGTCCAAACAGAACGAATGAATGTGTCTCCTGTAATGATGGAAAACGCAGTAAGGTGTAGAAAACTTGCAGCAGGCACGTAGCCAGGAGTGGTGCCTCAAACGGCTTCTTTCTGACCTCAAGAGCGATTTGTTTAAAACCTATCGCGCCACAGCATTTTGAGAGTTATACCTTGAATATGCAATATGCATTCTCATCCATTCAGGCCTTTGCAACAGCTTAAATACGTGATTCTGATGTGTATGTCAACGAAAATAGGTAGGCAATGTATGCTTAACATTTAGCGCCGCGAGGCGGCGCGAAAATTTTGTGGGTTTTGACTGATAATGATGATGATTTGTGCTTTAGGGCGCCTCAACAATTGAGTTATACGGCGCCCATTCGACGGATAAAACTTTGATATGTTCAAAGTGGTTGACCTGGTAGAAGCTAGAAGATAGGGAATATAAAGATATAAGAAGCTAAAATACTTAAGGTTAATTCAACATTATGACGAACCAAAAACGAATGAACAACGGCTTCGTTATGATGACCTACTATATTAAGTGACGCCGCGAAACGGCATAAATTTTAAAATTTTAGGCCTTACAAAACCACTCCCGGATTTCCAAATTTGTAACAGCCGTATAAGAGCTTCCTTGTGGGAGGTCTTGCACTCGGCACGGCAGGCCCTTCACTCCGCACAGAGGGGCCTCTTCTCCGCACGGGAGGGCCTCCATTCCGCACAGAGGGGCCTCTTCTCCGCACGGGAGGGCCTCCTCTTTGCGCAGAGGCCGGCTTCGTCTCCACACATACTTTGTGTGCAGACAAGCCTCCTTCCTGGACTATTTGCGCAGACGGTCTTCTTCTCCGCACGGGAGGGCCTTCTTACGCAAAGACCTTCTTTTTGCACAAAGGGGCCTCCTCTCCGTATGCGAGGGCCTCCTCTCCGTACGAGAGGGTCTTTTCTCTGCACGGCCCGCGGGAGGGCATTCTCTTTACACAGGAGGGCCTCCTCTCCGCAAGGGAGGCCGCCTCCTCTTTGCGCAGAGGGTCCTCCTCTTCTCACATCTTGCCCTGGAGCCCTCCGTGCTGGCTAGGGGTCTATTGGCATGTTCAGGAGCTCTTTTGACCCACCAAGGGTTCTTTTGATCCATCAGGGGCCCTCTGACTTACACAGGGGCCCTTTGAACATCCCAGTGGCCCTCTAGCCTACCCTTTCAACCTGGCAAGAGACGCTTTGTCGCCCTGATGACATGCTCAATGGCCTCTCCAACCTGCCCAGGAGCCCCTCTGCGCTAGCTAGGGAACCATTCGACATGTTAACGTTAAGGGCCCTTCTGACTCGCCAATGGGCGCTTTTTGTCTAGCCAGGGGCCCTCTGAACTTCATATGGGATGGGACTATGTGAGCGTCCATAGGGCCCTCTGGTCTTTCAGAGAGGGCCCTGGTGGCCTTGAGGGCATCTGAAGTGCTCTTATCTCTCTCAACTCTGTTGCCTTTCCGATTTACCCGGTTTTTTTTCGACCCGCCCGGAGGCCCATTCAACTCAACCAGTGACCCTTTTGACACGCACGGGGGCCCTTTAAACCCTCTCAGACTCTTCCGACCCACCCGGGGCCCTTTTGGCTCACCTTGGGCCCTTTCGACCCACCCGGGCACCCATTCAACCCACTCGGTAGCCACTTCGACCCACCTAGGGTCCCTTTCGACCCACCCAGGGATCCTTTAAACAAAACCGGAGACCCTTTGGACTCGCGCAGGGCCCTTTCGACCCACCCAGTTCCCCTTCTGAACCACCTGAGGGCCCTTTTGACCTACTTGGTGCCCTTTCGACACGACCGGGTGCCATTTCCACCTTCCCGGGGGCCCTTCCGATCCACCCAGGGGCCCTTCCGTCCCACCCGAGTCCCTTTCGAACCGGTGGCTTTTCGACACGCCCGGGGCCCTTTCGATCCACCCGGAAGCCCTTTCGACCCGCCTGGGGGCCCTTTCGACCCAACCGGGGGCCCTTTTGATCCGCTGGGGGGCCATGTCGCCCAATCAAGGGCCCTTTCGACCCACCCAGGGGTCCTTTCGACCCGCCCGGGTCCCTTTCGAACCGCCCGGGGGTCACATTCCACTGTCCACTGTCCACTCCTTAGGCATAATATTGAAGTCTGAAAATGTTTGAGTATGTATGAGACCCCGTTCTCGCTTCCACTGCCCCTGCCTCCGATAACAAGACGTGTATACTGCAGGGTGTTGCTCGAAGCCCGAGCCATGTTTATCCAGCCGATTCGGAGGTCTGCACTCACTCATAGTCATGCACCACTCTGTTTATCGTGATCTGGTTTTCCTCTGGCTTCTTAGAATCAGATGTGACGCTGGCTATAGTCCAGCGCAGGGGAAGTCCCGGCGCTTGGAGCGTATATTGACACAGACAGACGACAGACCAACGTAGTGTTTACTCAATATGGTATATTCCAGGCACTCAGTCAAGGAAAAGGAGACCGAGGCGTTGGTGTCGCCGCGCTTTCCAGGAGGTCAGGAGAGCCCCCTTTAGCACCAAACCGCGCAAAACACAGTTTATAGAGAGTTTATAGCACTTTGGAGGGCCTTACGACCACCAGGTTTGTCTTTGAAAGGTCAGATGTCCCCATGGACGCTCGATAGCCCCATGTGACCTTTTGGCCAATCAGGAAAGAGCCTTTTAACTGTTCGGGAGGGACCTTTTCGGGCCACCACCCATCCCCATTAAAAATCGTTTTTAACAGCAATCTATATTGATATTGAATTGGCATGTCTGTCTCTTCCTCTGTCGAGTCTCACCGAGCCACCGAACCAGCAGCCGAGAAACCGGGCGGCGTTTGATCGTGCACGCTAAATAGCTCCGAAATTAGAGAAGACTTCGCCAATCTTCACGACATGATGTGACCCGACACCCTTGGTTCCATCACTGTCGGGCGCTTTGTTTGGGCGTGGTGCCACGTGCAAAATTTGCCAGTTTAAGCATTGAAAGGGGTAGGTATGATTTGGGAATATGGGAAAAAACACCGTTCCGTGTCTGATGGATGCTTTCCTAGTTGGTAGCTGCTGGCCCCAGATCTTACTCCCTTAAAGACTAACATTCAAGCCGGCTACATGTTTAGCTATATTTTACAAGTTAAAAAGGCAACGCGAACGCAAAGACTCGGGTCTCAGCGCCCGGAGCTGCTCAAACTCTTATAGTGGCAGGGGGTCTTGTTCTTCCTACACCTTGGTTTTCCTGAATATCTCCGAAACGGTGAAAGGTAAGCTCGTGACATCTTCTGACTTTTCCTGAAACAAGACTGGCAGATCTTATGAAATTGTCAAGATTTTTTCCGAGCAAGGGTGGATTCTTGGTTATTCTTGGTTATTGATGGTTTTTAGGGAGGTCAAATCTTAAACTTGCTTTTTGGGTGAACAAAGCCGTCTGTATCAACTTTTTGAGACATGACAATGTTTGATCACATTGAAACGGATATAAGATAATAGCACATGCTGAATTTTGTCCATTTTTGTCATTGGTGGTTCCAGGGACTCAAAAAGGGGATATGCTTAATCTTGTCAACCTCCCTTTTTCACTAGCCTGGCACCACCTATATGGATAAAAAAGTTGTATAACTGCTTTGATTGATTTCACAATGGTATATAAATTCATTTACACCAAAAAGGCTAACTAAAAAAATTGCTTAATTATGCAATAGGCTCATCCTCACATTTATTGACCTGGAACCGCCTATGATTTCTGAGTTTTCAAAAATCGCCATCATATATGAATTTCCGATTCAATAGTAATCGATCTGAAAAGTCACGTTGAAATCAGGTAATAAACTTGACAGCTGTAGTCGACCGAAATTTCGACAGCTTAGTCGAAATTTTGGGAAATACATTTTTCAAAAATGTAGATCTTGTTTAAGGGAATCAAATGCTTTTTGATTTTTTCAAAATCAGATGATTGGATTTGATTGCCAGATCTACGTGGGGGTCCTTTTGGACCCCGCCCCTGCCACTAATAGGGGTAGCCAGGTGCCTGCCACTAATAGGGTTAAGCACCTCAAGTCGACACCCAGAGTACCTGGAGGCACCCAGTGCTCTTCTGCGCTTGAGCAGTGTTCAAGCGCATCAGTTTAAACTTGCTGAATCAAAGAGCTATTTGAAGGGACAAGGTCCGGACCATCTCCCGAAGCCATCTCCCCCGGCTCCTCAAAATCCAAAGCGACTATTTATGCCCCAAAAATCGTTCTGTCTCTTGTTCTTGCAAACAATTTCCTCTGAACAGCAAATCCTTGTGTCCCGCACTGCGCTGGAGGTTAAATTGTATTAATCTGCTCTTCATTCCACAAGGCCCACCGTCTATATTTCTGGGTCATCAGCTACACTGTGAAAAATCGTGCCGCCTCGCGGCGCTTAACATCTAGATTATAGATGCATTTCACATAAAACAATCCTTTCAATTGTTGAAAACGATTAAATGCGAGCATAACAATTGGTTATGCCTTTTCGTTATTTCAGCCGACCAACTGGACCCGGTGCCTTCACCAAGCCCCACACTCATCAGCCTTATACGGCTGCCAGTGGATATTTCGATAGCTGAAACCAATTCCCATTCCTCCACTACCGATTAAGGTCGCTTCATTCGGCACTTGGTGAGTACCATTCGCACGCTAAGTCCGCCCTCCCCCCCCCCCCAAAAAAAAAAAAATTGAACATAGTTCCAGCGCCCCATGTGAAGTAGTAGCTAAATTCAGAAAAATACGTTCTATAAGCCAGTGTCAATAACTCAGAACGACCTATAATGTTAATAAGCACACTCCCTTTAACGAGAGAATGAAAATTGCTCTAAATTTTCGTTTACACTAACCAACCTGAAACGTGCATTGTGCAAACGAATGAAATTAATGCACCTCCTGAAACGTGCATTGTGAGAAATAAGCTTATGTCAGTTGATGTATTCAAATGTTTAAACGAAAGTTAAAGTACCAAGCGGTCAGCTCCCATTTGTCAAAGGTTCTGCAGAATCCCCGTGTCACTGAGGCGGTGCTGCCACTGCGCACATATCGGAAGAGGCTGGGCGGCTGAGGGTTTAGTGGTGTGACTACTGCACTTGTTTAACCCCAGCATAAACATTATATCAGGCGGCATATAAGCAGTCGGCCAGTGGGCTGTTGGTGCGAGTTCGGCTGAACTGAAGGTGACACTCGGCTGACAGCAGTCATCACCATGGTGCTCAGACGGAGAGCAGCTGCTGCACTCGTGCTTTTCTGTTGTGTTGTGCTGCCGGCATCTGATGCGCAAGGTAAATGACGCTTCTTAAACATATTTATTTCTTCTCCTTTTTTTATTCGCCTTATTCTGTTTTATCATTCTCAACTTTCGCGCTCCGACCAAGATATTGGGCGGTGCAACACTTGTGCATGTTTTTAGCTTTTGTGTAGGTATTTTGTATTTCGAGTCTAATATCACCCGTCACCTGTAAAATGTTCGTTCACACCTAAATCGATTTGAGGCAATAATGTGTTGGCTTTCTTATACAAATAACATTAGCTAAAAAGAAGAATGTTACACTTCTGTTGCAAATCACTCTAAGTCGCATCGATAATGTGTCAGTACACTGCGCCGCAATACATCACTGTGATGCGGGACAGTCTTCCGGCAGGCCAGAATGCCACCACTATCCCTAGTTATACCGCAACACTCGTACCTGTATGATGCTAGTTCCGGTATTAAAGGGACATTGCCACCTCGCAGGTCGATATGGAGTTTTTGGTATGAAAAGGAAGATTATGCGTGTCCGATTCG
>JARBER010175360.1:0-15775 GCA_030265075.1 Balanus glandula
CAGAACCTCACTGCGGCGGCGCCGGCGGCGGCGGCGGCGGCGGCGGCGGCGGGTGACAGCGTGACTTGTCGGCGTCTCCCAGAGGCGCCGCCCGGACGACCCGTGGTCGACCGCGCGGCGCCCATTAGAGCGGTAATGAGCGCCGCTGCATCTGTAGCGGCCGATTACCCGTCTCCGAGAGACGCCGTAACGGCACACGGCGCCCGATTGAGGACACTCCGCCGCCCCGGTCGGAGACGGCGCGACCTTAAAAGCCGGCCAATGGGGTGAAGCCGGATCTGGTCTAAGTTGTTTCCTTCTGGCATCATGTTGGAGATCTGCATCCTGTTCAAGTTACTGGGGTGCTTTGAGTAGGAGGGTGATATAAATTGAATGGAGTGCTAGTTCAGATTTCGCCTTGGATATTCAGCTGTGGTATCAGATTGAGCCAAATTTGTACAACATCGCGCAATCAGTGTCTTCTTGGAGGGCCATGATCTGATTTTACTGCACTGCACTGCACTTCGCTGCAACCGAACAATGCCCAATCAATGACCGCAGTCCTGCAACATTCCTTATGTATATGTTGTACCCGCCCAACATGCACTATCTAGCTGCTTTCCTTAATTCCATAACCGCCATTATTTTCCCTTCCACTCTCCACTATGGGGCTGTTCCCATCGCAGCTCCAACTGGCCCCAACCGGCTCCAACCGCAACTGCTCCGTCTTAAATAACAGGAGCAGTTGCAGTTGGAGCAGCTTCGAGGAGGTTATAGGCGCGACGGGAGCAGGCACTATGCACTGTATCCATGCCTTTACAATCCACACCGATATCCGTCGTCTAGTATTCATCCTGCAGGTCCGATGCATCAGTCGTCGGGTGCCTACATGTGGCATACCGACCGCCCTCAGCCGGCCCCATGGCGGTGCATAGTCAACAGGTGATGATGTATGCGGCGCGTGCGGCTCCGTCTGATGGTATCGGGACGCAGAACGGTCCGACTGACCGGCCGCTGCAGCCCGGCTGACCCCGCCCGGCCGGCAGCGGCGCCGGGCAGTCCGTGACCCCGTCAGCGGCCCGGTCACCCCGTCAGCTGCCCGGCAGTCTGAGGCGGCGGGGCGGGGGGGGGGCAAAACACCGAAACCACAGCTCAAACGGTTTATGGATGAACATCTCCCTTCCGTTTTGTTATTTTTCCAAATTTATTCAAAGGTTTCCGTGATCTTTTGCCACAATGTCGTTGGCATTTCATCTTTTTCGCTTTTTTAGAGTGGTCTCCTCTGGGACTGGATCGCAAATATTATCATAGTGGTATTATGGTGCAGTACCTATTGACCCTACCCGACTCCATCCTACCACAGAGATGATCACGCCTTCCAAACAGCCTTTCCTGACACATGCCTACATGTACTACATCACTAGGCCATTTTATCTAACCATCTCGGTATTATTATTGTCTGCACAAGGCGTGGATCAGCCCGTTGTGTTTATTTTTCCAACTTTGAAATGTATATCTGCAGGTTAGTACTACGTTGGTGAGCCACAGGATGACCGATAAAGCCGGGCCACAGACCACAGGTGGCACTGTCGCTCAGACCACAGACGGACGGACATTTCCAGGGGCACCACCAAAGCCTGTACCTATCAAACTTCCTGTACTGCCGACAAAGTTATAGGCTGGTTGCCCTGACCTGTGCATAACTTGTAAGTTGTTTGTCAACGTTCAGGATCATTGTTAAAAATGACCCATCGCGAAATCATTTGTCTTCGCTGCGGTAACAGGTGGATGTCTGGCCGACGCACCTGCCATCGTTCTGGGGAGATCAGGTGACCGCGGGTTCAATACACCTGACTCGGGCCAACTCTAACTGCGGGCAGCCTGGGGAGACACCACGTGACCGCGAGTTCAGTACACCTGACTCGGGCCAACTCTAACTGCAGGCAGCCTGAGGAGACACCACGTGACCATGGAGCACTTGACCGTAATGGCGCCAAATCGGAGTGGCCCAGCGCGGCCGACCCGCTCAAATTGCAGCCCAGCTAATGAGGCTCGCAGCTGTTAGCGGAGAGTGGCGCCTATTAGCTGCGATTAGCGGAGTCCGTGTCAGCGTCGCCTTGCGCGCAACCGCTCATCATCGTTAATTAGCGGCGGGTAATATGCTGGACAAGTTATCATTGACAACACCGGCGGCGAGGGGCGCAGAGGGAAGAAGAAAGAGAGGAAACTCTCCCCCAGAGACTCGAGAAGGTCGCGGGAGACATATCGCCACTCTGCGGTGAAATATGCGTGGAGTGGGGCGAGCGATTCGCATATCTCACTGCGGTTTCCCACGCCACGCTGAACAATGATGCTGGAATGGGAAGATGTCGAAATTCAGGTGGCGATGGCTGCCGTTGGAACCCACCGGCTGCTCGCGTCAAGGACGACTCTCACCGATCACGGAGCTATACCGGAATTACTTTACGAGGCCCTGTAACCGCCGTCGGTCTGACTGGCCGTTATTTCAGGAGCCTCCGCCACTGGCATCTCGGCCTGAACTTGGATCGGACATCACCGCAGAGCCCTCTCTGCCACCGCGTCCACCAGCTGCCGTACGAATCTGTGGCATCTGCTGTCACGGCAGACCCGCCCACATCCCCAAAACCGTCGCCGCTGGCCGCCACCGCTCCGCCAGTTGTTGTATCACCGTATTTGAGTGGCGAGCAGCTCCGGTCGCTGCCACTACCGTCCCTCTCACATACCGACCGTCCCTGCCGGCAGGTTCACGAGCCACGCGGCCTTCCCAGCAGACATGCCGTCCACCCTGACAGGTGCTTAGGAGCTCCGTCCATCGTCGTCCGTCGCCGTCCGTCGCCGCCAGTCGGCCCGGCGGTGACGGCCCGTGATAGCCGCCTCCACCGAGTCCGAGTGGCAGTAGGCGCGTCTGTCGCCAGCGGCGCCGCCCCGGGTGAGGTCTGAGTGACCGTCACAACACTTGTTTGTCGCTGTCTCGCCGGCGAAGGGTCCGTCCGTCCGTCCGTGTAGCCGTCCGTCCCCCACTCCTTCGGCGCGTGCGTGCCGCCGTCCGTCCCGTCCGCACGGGTGGGTCGGTCGGGGGATCGGTTGGTCTGGGAGGGACACACGGGGCAGCGGCTTGGACAGGCGGTGATCGGCGAGCATGAGGTGATGACGTTGATGATCAGAGCGGCGGTGGAGACCGGGCGCTGCTGGGGTCCGGCGGATGACGCGTAACTTGCGTAGCGTCACCGCTTTATCCTGCTGACATGCTGCGTTGGCGGCACTCCGACGCGCCTGTTGAGAGCGACAGCGGCCGCCCTCCACCCTCCTCTCGATCACTTCGTGCCGGAGTCGTGCGCGTCCTTGGCGGGTCTCGAGCGCTCCCTAAAGGCAGGCAGGGTGCGTGGACACTGGAGTTCATTATCGAGCGCCGCCGAGCGGGCGCCCGCCTGTGGTGGGCGGCAACGGAGTCGTGCCGCGCTCCGTGGCGCCGCGCGTTCTTCAACCTAGCAGTGGGACGCTCAAGGTCCCACTTTTGTTCCTGGTGCGACTATGGATTTCGCACCGGGCTCTCTTGGAGACGAATTCCAAGGGCACAGACGCTGGAGCGCTGCCTTAGTTAAACTCCCATAAAACAGTGTGTTGCGATCGGCGGGATGAATTCGTTGGAGGCGACCGGTGACCTTGAAGTGGCTCCCTTCGCGGTGAAGAGGGTGAAAACGTCCTTCTGAGGGGCGGCGGATCGGGACAGGACAATGGTGCCGTGGGATGGTAGGCTGTCGCCGGAGGCATCATAATATACCGGGAAATACGTCAGCTGTAAAACGTTTAGGCCACCGGCAAGAATGCCGGCACTGTCATTATCTAGCCAGGTTCTCCGGAGACGAATGATAGGATGATGAGAGGAAATCTTTGGAAGAGAAGGGGTCCGCAGTACATATTGTGGCTAGTGGGATCATTTTTGACGAATAACCACAACAGGGCAAGCTCATGGTAGGTTTGGAAATATCCTGTGCGGACAAAGTATGACCAGCTTCTAGTACCTAAATGGTTATCGGGGTTCGAAAGCAGATAATAATAAATCATAATTAAATAAAAGTATTCCACGCTCGTTTGTGTGGCCAGACAGAAACATTTAACATTCAAATGACAGCGAGATATATTAATGCAAATGTATTCGAACAGAGAAGCTGTCCCTAGTAATAAGTCGAGTCACTGTCTTTGAAAACACTTCCTGTGGCCGCGAGTCTTGGTAACTGGAGCGCCTCTCAAAACATTGTGAAATCGGAACATCAAACCAAAGCCGTAATTGGCTTAGTCGTGAGCGAGCTACCTTCAGTTTCTTCGTATTCAAATGGTGACCATGACTCCACGAGCCACTAACAACCCTTATACTTTCACGGGAATATTCATGAATTTTCTTTACGGCGGCTATAGCTTTGAAGCAGAGAAACCAATCTGTTTTTGTTTTACAATGCACGTATAGTGCATTGAACCTGCAAAAAGAAGCATGTCTTCGACCTGACTCTGCAGTCTCTGGCAGTATGCCGGAGACCTAATCGCTTCTATCTCGTCAATGAATCACAATAAATCATTACATGGCGTACGTGCGAGGCAATTCATCTGATAAGTCTGTCCGGTACCGTCAGCCTATACTAGAAAATACTGGCGGTAACGGACAGCCATAGATGAAGGGAATCAAATGTAGTGAGCAAAACACGACTGGTGGAAAAAGTGCTGAATTGGCATCTTCCTCCCACTAAACACATATCTTTACGCAACGGTGGCAACTGCTTTGGATGCTCGTTCGAGATTTCCGACCAAATGAGGCAGAAAATGAAAAAGCACACCCTTCCACAATGACACTTATTTGTCATCCAGCACCAGGCGCTAAGCTGTGCATAACTCAACGATGACGGTGTCAATAGTCTCTTCGAACTCATAATCCTAAAACTTCCCTCAAATCTCCGTCACATGACTTCACACTCCCACTCCTCCACTTCCTGCAGACTCCCGACACGTCATGTTTCCCGAGCCAACCACATCTCCTGCGTCACCGCCTTCCCAGCTCAGTGCGCTGACAGTCACCTCGGCTGTCCATTTATCGGCGGCGCTCCGGGACAGGGCGTCCATCGTGTCCACAGCTGATGGCGACCCCGACAGAGCGACCTTCGCTCCAGTGACGCGCGTCCAGCTGAAGCCCGCCGCGACCGGACCGCGGCCAGACGCGTCGACAGGCCCCCCGGTCAGCATGTATTATGCAAATGAGCGCCCGGTGGCGGCGCGGGCCGAGCTCTGTTGTCCGCGGGCCCCGGACACGGGTACCGCGCCGGGGGGCGGACGCTCGAGCCTGCCGAGCTGGGGTGCGTTCGGCACCGGCGACCGACTCTGTGCGTGTGCGTGGTGGCGCTGCGTGGCCGCTCTCACACCATAAGAGGCCATTATGTAGAAAACGTCGGCCGCTCCACCCACCGTTCGAGCTTTTAATAGCTTCCATCAGCGCATGAGCGGCCGACTCCTCCTGCAGCCCTCATGACCTCCTCAGACGGGCTCGGCTCAGAGCGGCGCGGCGCGGCACGGACACAGCTCCGCCTCATCACGGAGAAACACAGCCGCACGTGTGCCTCAGCAGGAGCCCGTCGGAGCCGGTGCCTGAGTCCTGTCCGAGACGCCGCGCAGCCTCCGCGGCCAGTCAGCGGCGGCCCGACGGCACCCGCTGGGCGGCGGTCACGGCGGAATCGATACAGGAATTCCGTCGGCATTCCGCCGGATTTTACGTCGTCCAGGCCGAGTTGGCTGCGCGCCAGACGACTGGTGCAGCACGGCTCGGGTCGGCCCGGGGCGGCCGCTCGGCACACCACCCCGTCTGGAGGCCGGGATACAGCACCGGCCATCACCTCTGGAATGGAGGCCCTCGGCGACCCACCGTAGGCCCTCGGCGGGCCCTCAGTGGGCGCCGTCACAGTGATCGCCTCACTCAGGGGCTCGGCGGGGAGCGCCGACCGGCAGGACGCCCCCCCTGCGAGACAAACGGGGAATGCCAGGCTCGCCCCTTCTCCCCTCCGTTCAGTCACGACGTGCCGCCAAGAGAATGGAAAGGATTTCCTTATTTTCCAGACGCATGTTTTCAGTCTTGTCGAATAGTTGCGAGTTGAATAGCCGGCTGATACCCTGTCGTCGTCTTTCGCTGAGCTGGGCCATTATTGCCGTTGTTCCGGCGGCAGGGCTGTGTGCCGTACCTCCGGTGTATGCGGGCGTATGTGTGCGGTGCGCGCCCTCCAAACCGTCTCGTCCTCCCCGGCTATTGATGACTGCCCTGGCGGCCCCCGGCGGTCCAGCCGTCGAGCTCCCAGGAGGTGGGACGGTGTAATGAGCGGGTAGAGCTGGTATGGCGACCGGACCGAGCCCGAGCAAAAACCGCAGACTCAACCCCATCTCAATCCCTTCTGACGGGGCGAAAAGCGGGGGCTGGACGCTCCATTTTCGTTTCTTCTGACGGGGTGAAAAGCGGACAGTGAGCACCCTATCTCCGTACCTTCTGAAGAGAAGATATGCTGGCACTGGACGCACAATCTCCGAACCTTCTGAAGGGAAGATATGTTGGCATTTGACGCACCATATCCGTACCTTCTGAAGAGAAGACATGCGGCACTAGACGCGCCTAGCGATACTCAGAACTAACCAACATATATCGCATTCAGATTAGGAGAAAACTGTGTAAGCTAATGAGCCCAGCATATGGAACGAATAAGGCTACATTCCATGTTATGGGAGCGGTTACGAAGCAGGTGAAACAACAATACGCTTTATGTGAAATCGTGACCTGCCCGAGGAACCAGGTGAACGTGTTAGACTAAGCCTCAGTTAACGTATAAAGAAAGCAAGAGCGCAGTAGGCGAAGGCCGCTCGTATATGCCGTGTTCCCGTGTAGTGACGGCTGGCTGTGATGGTACCGGCCGGCCAGCTGATAGGCTTTAACTATCGAGTCGTGAGCAATTAACCGATGGTGAAACACTCCCGCTTTCGGTCAGTGTGGACAGCACACCTGGCGAAAGACGGTCTGCAGATGCGCTACAGCCGTGCAATGATCCCGCTGTAGTACGGGCCGGCCGAGTGGAGACTGCAATGCGTCACAGACAACTAACAGGGACTGCATTGCCGGCAGAACACTAACACCACACAAGTAAGCCGCCCGTCCGTACAGCAATCTGCCGCAGAATTCACACAATCCCCTCCTCCCAGAACACCCCAACTGAGCTGGGCCAGCCCGCTCAGCGAGCCACGTGCCGGCTATACTCACATATCGCAGCAGGTCCTCGGGATCACCCTCCGCGTGTCTGCCGGCTCGCCACACTGCGCGCGGCGCGGCGCCGCCGGCCGGCCGCTAGTTCCGCGTTCCCCGGACAGATGGCAGCACGGTGCGTCCATTCCAATGTCAGCCGGCTCCGCGCGGCCCGTAATTGACCGCACCGGCCCGCCCGAGCCGTCAGCCGAGCTCATCAGGCGCATTCCGCAGTTTGTCAAGACAAATAATGCCGAGAGGCGGGGTGGTGAAAAAGTGGTAACAAACACGTCGGGAAAATGATAGTTCCTAAGTGGTGTACAGTCTCCCGCAAAAATTATGTTCGGCAAAAGTTCTTAGCTTACGGTCTCATCGGAGCTCCATGCAGCGAAATTTAAAGAAAATACTATTGAGCTCACCCCCGATATAATGCGGATGAGCTCAAACTAGTTGCTTTGAATTCCGCTGTATACAGCACCGATTAGCAGGAAATTAATGGGGGAGACTGTGCACACAACTTTTGCGGGTGACTGTACACCATGTATATGAGTGCTGTGGTCCGCCAGCCCCTTCTTTGCCAAGCCTACAGCCATGACATTGGAGACCGGGCACGGAGGGTGAGGCGGACCGCTCACACACATTTGTATATGCTAAATTAGGCCTACGTGCGTTCCATGGAAATAATCGACTTCAAAATGCCCCGTCCTCAAAAACCAGGAAATTGCGCTTGCCCACTGCATTGGCCAAACCACAGACCGGTGAGTGCATAAACAAATATTTTCAAGTTAGTCAAATATAAAATACAAAAGCATAATGACTACATGGACAATAATGTAAGGTGCTGATCGTTTCCCATTTGACGATAATGTTACATTAGTTTGATTCAAAGAACAGTTATTTACATTCTTTCATAGCATTTCCATAATATTTTAGTATGATGAAAGCTCGCTGTAACTTTCCTCCCTTTCATGGGAAGAAATGCCTACATTTCCGAGAATGTGCTATGGTGAAGGCTTTTTTAGTCAGAATATATTAGAACGTAGTCCATAATTTTCCTTGAATGTATGACTTTCAGTAATCAGATGGTCAAGGGCACATACTGAAGACTGAAGTTCAAAAGCTATTGTATTATTAAAACTTCAAGGCGATTCAGAAGCAATTAAATGTATGTTCTGAATCAACAAATCAACTATCCATGCCGCCTGTCGCTGAAGGAATATTAATGCCTAAAGACTTTACAGAACAGGAACACCTTTTCACACTTAGCGAGAACAAGAGGCTTACAATGCAGACCGCCCGTGGGCCGTGATCTGCCTGTGATCTCAGCAGCAAAATCTGGTAACTCTATTAAGACACACGCGGTGTAGTTCATGGCCAGCGCCGACATGAGAAGAGAGCACGCCGACACCGCCCGGCCGTGTCGGCAACTCTTTGTCTAGACATCTTATCTCGCCTCAGCAATACCATACTGTAAGTTGAAAAGTTAGGGACAATTCATCTTAACAAAATGGTTTCTCGTAACACACATAGGGAAAGAGAAAATATAACTTGAAAGCCCCATCAGACTTTTCTATGAACCAAAATGAGTTTGTTTAGTATAAGTGGTGCACCAGTGATGCAAACAGGATGCATACATGACAGCATATTTGGCAAATTTGGCTCTAAACGATTTTTTTGCGTTATTTACGCGGCTCGCCCGCGGTCTGGCTCTAGACACTATCTACCGGCTTGGACTATCATCACCGCCACCATCAACTTCCCATAAAGCCCAGCCTGCTTGGAAGTTTGAGCACATTAACGGGAGATTTATGCGCGCCTGCAGCCAGGCGGGCACTCACTGCATGCTGGGCTTCTGTAAACGGACCGAGAGCCGCTCGGCGGCCGGCATATAACACTCTGCGCTGATCGGGGCCTACTGGAAGCGGTCCCTCCTGAGAAGAGCAGTGACCGCTGCAGCCCATCGGGGCCGTCTGTGGCCCGGGGCCGACCGACGGACGAGTGCCGAGCCACGAGCCGCGCCCACAACGCCATCTAGCGAGCGTGAACCGAACCTCGGCTCCCCCGCCCACGCCACAGCCCGCAGTAATTGGTATGCAAATGAAAATGATGATGAGTGTCGACTGTGTGGGTGCGTTTTGGGAGCAGAGCACGTCCAAAACTGTTCGAGTTCGTCCAGGTGCCTGACCAAAGCCGTGAAGGCGGCGCGATTGATGGTCTAATTCAGCTATCAGTCACCCCTGCACTGGTATCAACTCATCAACTCTATACAAGTAGGTCAATAGTAGATCAGTATTTTTCTGTATTCTTATTCTAGACACCTATCAACATCAGAAGGTGTCATAAGTATGCAAGTACATTCTTAGAACCAGTCCTTTCGGTCCCTGCACCTGTTCATTTAAATATGTTTCATGTCGACACATTCCGTGCACCATGACATTTCCATTTAATCGATTTCGTGCGGTCTGAATGAATAAGGCCACCTGTCTTGAATGACGTTATCTAATTTACTTGACACTGGGGGCAAAAAACATAGAGTATAGATCGAGCGATGACATCCATGTGTGCGTAAATTAAGACAATCACAGTGTATAAAGTGATCAGCGCTGTATTTTTATATACAGCAATGGGTTCAGCTGTGGTTCCCCGTCGGTTGCCAGGGCCCGATAACCGGTCAGTTTTCTCGCCTCAGTACCCCATCATCACTCGGAGAGCCGCCTCGGTGACAGCCATTGTCAGCCTATGTTGATGAACGGTCCCGTCATCTCACACTGAGCGGCGCCCCGGATACAAGGCGTCTGTCACAAGACGCGCTCGGTAGAAGGCAGCCGTCACAAGACACGTTTGGTAAAAGGCGGCTGTCACAAGGCACCCTCGGTAGCAGGCGTCTGACACAAGGCGCGCTCGGAAGAAGGCGCCTGGCACAAGGAGCTCTCGGTAGAAGGCGTCTGTCACAAGACGCGCTCGGTAGAAGGCAGCCGTCACACGACACGCTTGGTAAAAGGCGGCTGTCACAAGGCACCCTCGGTAGCAGGCGTCTGACACAAGGCGCCCTCGGTAGAAGGCGCCTGACACAAGGTGCGCTCGGTAGAAGGCGGCTGTCACAAGACGCGCTCGGTAGAAGGCGGCTGTCACAAGACAGCCGCCTTCAGTCGGCTACGTGACGTCATCACGAAGCAGCCGCCAAAGGGCCCGAGCCGTCACAGTAAATCCGACAGTCAGCAGTTAATGAGTGCAGGCGATAGGACGAGCCGTGATTTGTGGGCAGCGCGCGCTGTCGACCGAACCGGCCGTGACATGGCCCGTTAGGTTCCATCCTGAGGTCAGACTCCACGTGCCGACTGGCTCCGGTGTCTTAGCCGGGTGGTTAGCATGTCATGCCGTTATGAATCTTCCAGACATTATCTCGCATCGGGGCACTGAAGTAATGTGCCGGTGGCGGGCCAGGAGGCCGACAGCACAAATTGTGTAATGCTAGACCCCACAATCGGATGACGTCCAGCAGTAGGTGCTCTGATTGATGAGCTGCACACGGCTGCCGCGCAGAGAGAACGAGGAGCTAGCTCACACGGGCTACATTATTACAGTTATGCCGGCTCACCTAATGGCTTTATGATAGGAAAACTATTCTCCCATATTTTTGTTTTGTTTCAGCCTTTGCATCGTTAAAAGCTTCACAGCGTTGGCATACTAAATTCACCACAAGCATTTGGAAATCCTGAACACTCCCCACTTGGCCTCCTGAAAGCTGATGTAATGCTTAGACAGTAAGTGTTGCAGCTGTCAGCCAACTCCCGGAACCCGTTCCGTATACACAGCAGTTTCTTGGACAGCTCCTACCACTTCCTCGACACGTGTTTAGTTTTAAAACCCTGATCTAGCTCTAAAGCCAGCCAAGGAACCCCAATCCACTTTCATAACCATCCCGGAGCCCTCAATTATCTCCAGAACCCGCTGAAAAACGCCTCGCCCAGAATCAGCCTGCAATCCTCAACCAGCTTCAGAACCTGCTGAGAAACCCCCAGCCTTGCCCGGAACCCGGAACCAGCCTGGAGCCCTCAACCAGCTGCAGAACCTGCTGAGAAACCCCCAGCCTTGCCCGGAACCATCCTGGAGCCCTCAACCAGCTCCAGAACCCGCCGAGAACCCTCCAGCCTTGCCCGGGACCAGCCTGAGGACGGCCTGTGATGGAGAGCGCGCTGGGGTCACCTCGACACCGCCATGAATTAACGGAGTCGCCGCTTTCCTGCGGCGCCGCGGGCTGCCGCACGCTCCAGCGTTCCTCCTCTGCCGCCGGCGGGTACAGCTCTCGCGGCCCGGATAATATGATAATCCGCTGTCCGTCGCTGGCGTAGACCCACGTCCAGACCCCGCCAGCAGGAGAAACTGCTGTTTTCGCGCCGCCGCCGCCGCCACCGCCCGCAGGTCCAGGATGGGTCGGCCAGGGAAGGAGGAAGATAGGAAGAGGGGCGTGAAGGAAGGTACAGAGGGGACAGGGAAGGATGGGTCGAAGAGAGACGAGAAAGATGGAACGGATAGAGACGACAGGGATGGTATAAAAAGAAAGAGAAGGATTGTGCGAAGGGAGACAAGCAATGATTTGCGAGGAGACAAGACATGATTTGCGAAGTAAGAGCCAAAAGGAATTATGAAGGAAGACGCAAGATGAAACTGAGAAGCGACCGACGAAAACTATAAGTTGGTGTGGCTGCAGAAACAAGTTGAACCGATGCGGCGTCGACTCTGATGTGTAAGGAAGCACCAGGGCTGTGTTGTTGATTGACAGAGCTGAGGGCCGATTAGGGGGCGCGGATGGAGATGAGGTCGTGACCGCCGGGGATAGAGTCCCCCCCGCGTGTCGAGGCTGGGACGTTGTGGCACCTCTCGCGTGCGACACTGGCTGGTGGCGTGCCGGCCACGTGACCTCGGCCTCGGCCGGTGCCGTGCCGACCTGACCCGGTTCTGCCAGCTAAACTGCGCTGACCTTGCCTCCCAACACGCTCCTCTGTACGGCCGTCCTACGACCCTCAGCTGCCGAGCTGCCGAGCTGCCGAGCTGCCGAGCTGCCGAGCTGCTGAGCTGCCGAGCTGCCGAGCTGCCGAGCTGCCGAGCTGCTGAGCTGCCGAGCTGCCGAGCTGCCGAGCTGCCTCTGACTGCGGGCTGATCTCTGCCCTGGAGACAGCGACTGTCAGACTCGGACGTGGA
Source organism: Balanus glandula (assembly GCA_030265075.1). NCBI lineage: Eukaryota > Metazoa > Arthropoda > Thecostraca > Balanomorpha > Balanidae > Balanus > Balanus glandula. The sequence continues at coordinate 12,464 of JARBER010175360.1, forward strand.
CCGCGCGTTGACCGCCGCCTCGCGGCCTGATAAGGAGACCGTCTCCGATACGCTAAGTAGCAGGAAAGCCAGCCGCGGGTGTCGAAACCACGAAATTGTCTGAGAGATCCGGTGATGACTGGATGGGCTCCATCTAATCATATGTCAATTATTGCTGTCATCTGGATTAAGGTTGCGTAATCGCTCACCTTCCTTGCACTCTTAATTCGAAATCGAGCATGACACATGCGTGGGTATTCTTCCATTGTCATTCATCTTGTCATTACGCCGCAAGTCATTGCAGTGGGTGGGTACCGGAAAACATTAGGTGACGCTTAACTACCTTTTGTCCAACAGGTGCGTTGGCATCCCATAGATCTCTCCTTGGAGAGAAAATTAATAAAAACTTATATGAAGTGAAAATAGGCGAAAGCATTATTACACAAACGGGCAAGGATGAGTTATGTGAACAATTGTACACACTTCTTTTTACGACCCTTTTATCTACTCTGTTTTGCTCTAAGCCAGGTCAGGTCAGGTGTTCAGTCCCACTGGATGACTGTCTCGAACTAGTTTTACCTGTGTGACCGGCGCAGTTGACTGAATAAGACCTACTCCGTGTCACCACGTAGTAGACAGAAGCTGATATTGTCTGTGTAACCGACGCACTAGATTGAATAGGGTCTTCCCTGTGCTAGCGGAGCATAACCGTATTAGGTCTTACCTGTGTGACGGGCCCATCTGACCAAATCAGGCCTTACCTGTGTGACGGGCACAGCTGACTGAATCAGGCCTTACCTGTGTGACGGGCACAGCGGACTGAATCAGGCCTTACCTGTGTGACGGGCGCAGCTGACTGAATCAGGCCTTACCTGTGTGACGGGCGCAGCTGACTAAATCAGGCCTTACCTGTGTGACGGGCGCATGTTTGGGCGCCGGGCTGGCCGCCGCCGCCTGTTCCCTGGGTGGAGTCTGTATCGGCGCTGCGGGCGGCAGGCCCTGGGCGGGGGCGGGGGCGGGGGCGGTCCGCAGCATGAAGGCCACGTCGGAGGTGGGCCGACTAAGCTCCCCCGGCCTGCGAAGCAGAGAGACTCGTGTCACACCCACGTCATGGCACATGTGTCATAATACAGCGTATACCAGAGCTGATAGCCGGTGTAGGGCACATGAAGATAGTGCAGAAAACATATCTCCGTTGTTAGATCGCGAAGGGAGCTAAGAAAATACCGCAGACACACCCACATAAAGACCAAACGGTGACATACCGCAACAGTGCAGGTTGTGATGTAATCCAATACTTGACAATGTAAGGCGCGTATATGATCATATATAAAACTGGAATCAACTTCAGTTGACGCTACACTGGTACAATAAGGAAGAGAAGTTACAAGACTTACGAATGGTTTACGCTGGATTGAATGACGTTATAACAACACATGTCCCTTAATATAACATGCCCACCAGGAAAACCACAGAAACACTTTTGACCCTTCATTTCTGAGAAAGTTGCAGCTGAGCTCACGGTCACTGTTAAGCAGTGCTGTTTTTCGTTTTCTTGCTCGAAATCACGCTAATTCTAAATGCATTATTAGCGTACTGTATGGCATCAGGACACGTAAAGAAGGCTCCATGTAGAGGCCTTTCACTTCCCTGCATAAGCCCATGCAATCACTTCACGTGAACACACAACAGACCACAGTACCGCCTCGACAACAGTATATATTTCCTGCAGCGCGCCTGTGCAGGCAGGCCAGCCCTGCGTCGGTGACGTAACCGACGACGCGTCCACACGCCTCATCCCGCTTACTATTCCGGTGCCATGCGCTGTTTGTGTCGAACATTAGCGCGATGTTTCCAAATTTCTCCTCACGCCGCGCACGGTGACAGGGGTAAACATTCCATCGGGCCAGTAATGAATTCCGCATGCTAATGCCGCCGCAGCTCACATTTCCCACACCTGCAGACGGGGAGGCGGCCACGCGCCGGACAGGTACCGTCTCCCGGCCGGCACCGCTGCCCGCCCAACAACCGATAGTGGCGCGGCACGGCGAGGAACGGCGCAGCATGGCGAGGAACGGCGCGGCACGGCGAGGAACGGCACGGCACGGCGAGGAACGGCGAGGAACGGCGAGGAACAGCGAGGAACGGCGAGGAACAGCGAGGAACGGCGAGAAACGGCACCGAACGCCGCGGAACGGGGTCTGGCCGCCGCTTTGATGTGGTGGCGAGCCGGCATGCACGGAGAAGGGTGCACGGTCCGATCGTGCCGCGCCACCCTGCCTCACCAGCTACTACAGACGCACCAGGCTGAGTCACTACAGGCTGAGGCTGAAGGCTGAGTCACTGCTGGCACGAACCCTCAGCTGTACTTTGCTTCAGGGTCGACTCAATTATGCCCCACTTATTCATTCGTGAGAATTGCTGGACTGGACAAGTCATGTTGCATATTATAGTAATCTTCTGAATGGTGCTTGATCCCGGTTAAATGATGAAAGCGCTTTTATATTTATCAAAGTGCTCTTATATTTGGAGGGCTAAAAGGCAAAATGTGCACAGCGCCACTTGACGTCCCATCGCTACCAAAATGGTATAAGTCTCATCCTCGGCACTATTTGTGGCTTGGCCTGCTTTGCGGTGAGCAAATTGACAATGGCTTTACAATGGTCGGGCCGGGCGGGTGAGGCTGAATAGAACCTTTCCCCGTCCCTTCCGACTTGTTTGTCAAACGCGAATATCGCCGGCCGTGGCAGGGTTCCTATTCAGTAGCTGCCCATAACATCCTGCATACCTTCAGTGCCACGGACTGGGTTCGGTGGGTTATGCTCATCTGTTGCATTAGATCGGGTACGATCCCTCTACTGCATGTCGCATAACCGTGAGGAAGCCCGGTCCTGACCGCACACGTCAGTGCCGTCCCGACTCTGTTTACGTAGCCCCAGCCCGTCCAGACAATGGCCCGGAACCCTTCGGTCCCGTTTAAATTGCCTTCAGCTATCCCCAGGTAGCCGGTCTTGACGGGTGCGGTGAGGACCGGGGACCGTTGGGGCGGCAACGAGACACCCGGCCACGCGCCGGGCAAATTCGACTCGCGTCCGAGATTTCTCGTCAGAACGCCCGTCCGAGAGCCGAACGAGACCCGCTGCACTTTGGGTGAGATGGGCTAAAACGGCGGTCATAAAGATAAAATTAAAATGGATCCTTCACAATGCAATGTATGCCTAAAACAATCCAAGTTCTTCAAGGTAATCAAATGGTGGCCACTTTGGTCCCTCACGGACAACGCTTTTGTTAGCTAAAACAAGCTTAAACACATAATATGTTCAGGATCAAGGA
>JARBER010175471.1:0-15765 GCA_030265075.1 Balanus glandula
AGACAGACAGACAGACAGACAGACAGACAGACACAGACAGACACAGACAGACACAGACAGACACAGACAGACACAGATAGACACAGACAGACAGACAGACAGACAGACACAGATAGACACAGACAGACACACAGATAGACAGACAGACAGACAGACCAAGATCAGACGCTGTGCACTTAATGTACAATTTGGAATTACATTATGATCTTACGGAATGTTAAGTTGAAAATGGCACTTAAAGCGTCGTATGATTCAAATTGTGTAATTGGGCTGTTTCAAATCGCTGGCTGATTTGCTCTGCACCAAGTGTGTTCACAGATGTTTGTATTTTGTTGTCATGCTGTGTCTGTATCACTTCAACAGATTTTCTGTGTACCGGTTGTGCCATTTGAAGTCAGCGTTCCGGCAGCCGGCAGGCAGAGCTAAGCCTAAACTTACGCTAAATCCGGTTCCGTTGCCTATTCCCAGTCCATGCGCCGTGTTATTGACTGCCCCGTTGGATGTCCCGTGTTTCTACCCCGTGTTCTAAGTCGCTGCTGTGTATTGTCCGTGCCCTTGGTGCCTCCACACTCCACAGTCCTCAGTCCACAGAAGCTCCGGGACTCACAGCTCCCCGTTCGTCCCCCCGCCAGGTCGATTCTCGGCGTGCCCTGGGTGGAGCTGGGCGGCGCCATCACCATCTCCTGCAACAAGACCGGCTACTACGCCAACATCGAGTTCCTCACCAAGCCGTTCTACGGCGGCAAGAAGCACCGCATCGTGGCCGAGGCGTTCGCGCCGGGCGCCAAGAAGCCCTACCTGCGCGTGGAGGGCGCCTGGAACGGCGTCATGCACGTCAAGCAGGAGGGCGCCGTGAGTTTGGCTGGAGGGCGGCGGGGTCCCGGGGGGGAGGGGGATGTGGGATGGTGTGGCTCCGCGTGGTGTGCGGCTGGTGTAGCCAGGAGACCGGGGGATGGAGTAGGCCAAATGCATTGAAATTAGGTAGAAATATGTGCGTCGGGTACTGCGGCATTGATGCTATTGTGTTTGAACGCCGCTGGTCGTGATTTCCGACTCATGCCGATGTCTACATGACACTGTGTGATCGTACAGATAATCCCATAATTATCTTCATTTTAAATACGCGTAAACAGCAAAGAAATGACTGACGAGTAGCGACCCTATATTTTGTAGGTTCGATGGTATATTATTGAAGCTTTGCTCCTCAAATGCTCTACGCTCTACGTAACTGGGTGCCGTGCAGCACGGGCTCGATGTGACCCCTCCCCCCGGATGCTCTTCTTCACCCGGACCGCTCAGCTCTGGAGCGCTGACGCTCACATCTCTTGCGGAATCAGCTTTACGAAGTTTTCATCACGGATTTCACGGGTCTGCTATGGTTTTCGAGTTTCCCTGGTACACCACGGACTTTGCGCGTCCCCACAGGAAGAGGTCTGGGGGTTTCAAGTCAACAAATCGGTCGCACACTCAAACTCAGCTCCCTTTGTGATGAGGCAATCGTCAAACTTTTCACAAAACAGTTCAAGTGTCGCCTATGTTGCGTAGGCGAGCGGTACATCATTCAATAGCTATTTTTATCCACTTTATTGTAAATTTATCTAATCGTGTGATGACTAGGCGCAATACTTATGTGCTTTCCGAGCTCCTTTTCATAACCACGTAAGATTAGAATGATTGAACCAGTGCAGTGGTGGACAGGTATGCTTTGTATAACTAGAGACTTTCTGCGAATATGCAGCTCATGTTGGTTTTGATGAGACATTTCATCACATACAAAAATGCATTGAATGAAGTTTCACTGATATAAAAAATATCGTGCCAATCACCACGTGCACCAATTCTGCGACATTTCAAACTAGGAAGCTAATTATGGGATTTATTACCTCTACTTGCATAATCACGCTTGATAGACGCCTGATGTGCACCCATATCAACCGCGGTCCCAATGACATAAATACATAATTAACATTCAGCCTACCTGAGTGGACCGACACGATTACGGCCGAGGGTAGCACTGTCGTGGTGGGGGTCCAATACTGAAGTATGCTAACGTAATGCGAGCGTGTGTACAGATCAGAGTTCTTAGAATGTGTTTTGTATATCATGTGCTGATGTGTTGCAGTTGTGTGTTGCGCTCGTAACTTCTGCTAGCCATGTGTATGACATTATGCTACCGTGTCTGTCCCGTCTGCCCGTGTCTGTCGCTCCTGTTGCCGTGTCTGACGCTCCTGCTGCCGTGTCTGACGCTCCTGTTGCCGTGTCTGACGCTCCTGCTGCCGTGTCTGACTCTCCTGTTGTCGTGTCTGACGCTCCTGTTGCCGTGTCTGACTCTCCTGTTGCCGTGTCTGACGCTCCTGTTGCCGTGTCTGACGCTCCAGTTGCCGTGTATGACGCTCCTATTGCCGTGTCTGACGCTCCTATTGCCGTGTCTGACGCTCCTGTTGCCGTGTCTGACGCTCCTGTTGCCGTGTCTCACGCTCCTGTTGCCGTGTCTGACGCTCCTGTTGCCGTGTCTGACACTCCTGTTGCCGTGTCTGACTTTCCTGTTGCCGTGTCTGACACTCATGTTGCCGTGTCTGACACTCCTGTTGCCGTGTCTGACGCTCCTATTGCCGTGTCTGACTCTCCTGCTCCCTGTTCCGTCAGGAGCCGGTCCCCTTCATCGACACGCACACGGCGCCGCTGATGAAGAAGAAGGTGCTGCCGATCGTGGAGCAGGAGCCGTACGAGTCGCGCCGGCTCTGGAAGGACGTCACCTACAACCTCAAGTGAGTGCCGAGTAGGGCCGCTGCCTGCCGGCCGGCCGGCCGGAGCTGCCCGTAACCCGCCTACCGACAGCAGCTACCGCGTCCTAGTTAATGGCATGCTATTAAACCCCGATGGTTCTTCTCTTGGCTTAGTTTAATAGTTCACTTCCGTCTTCGCTTAGTTAACAAGTGTTAAAGCGCGAGTTTGGCCGTCGAAACAAGCTACCCACAAGCAAAATGGCATTGATTTGATTCTATGATGCAAGGCACTAGGTGGCACTACCTAACAGGCTAACAAACAGCTGGTGCTTCAGTTCGTATCAAGTAACAGTTTCGACCGCCATGTAGCCGCAACACTCTACAGTCTAGATGATATCGAGAGGAGTTTATAGCGGTCAAATGTCAGTGTGTCCGGCCCCGCTGTGCAGTACTGCCCGCGCTACGGACTGTCGATGTGCCTGTTCGGCACCGGCTGACAGTGGCGTCCCCCGTGTCGTAGGTACGACAACATAGACGCCGCCACGGACGCCAAGTGCTTCCTGGAGCAGCGGCAGCGGGACGAGGCAAAGGAGAGGAAGGCGAGGAACGCAGAGTGGGAGACAAAGGTACGGGACTGAAACGCAGGGTGGAGACCAAGGTACGGGGCTGGAACGCTGGGTGGGGACCAAGGTACGGGGCTGGAACGCAGGGTGGGAAGGTACGGGACTGGAACGCAGGGTGGAGACCAAGGTACGGGGCTGGAACGCAGGGTGGAGACCAAGGTACGGGACTGGAACGCAGGGTGGGGACCAAGGTACGGGACTGGAACGCAGGTTGGGGACCAAGGTACGGGACTAGAACGCTGGGTGAGGACCAAGGTACGGGACTGGAACGCAGGGTGGAGACCAAGATACGGGGCTGGAAAGCTGAGTGGGGAGGTACGGGACTGGAACGCAGGGTGAAGACCAAGGTACGTGGTTGGAACGCCGAGTGGGGAGGTACGGAACTGAAACGCAGAGTGAGGACCAAAGGTACGAGGCTGGAGCGCAGGTTAGATCGACTTGAAAGGGAGGTCAGTTGAGAGTGACAGCCGCCACGTTGGCTCTTCGCTGTTAATCACTAAAATAATGGTTCTGAAGTGGTGGAATCTGGGAATGTAGTTGTACCAGCCCCTGATAATAGAACCCAACCACGGGAAGACAGTCAGCAGTACGCATTTCACCCATCTGCCTCAGTTCCCTGTACTGTTCCCATCTTTCTAAGTTCCTGCATCTGGGTCTCCGCTCATGATTATTCGACTATGCACAATGCACATGCTTTTCGCAATGACCTTTTGCGTCCACACAATGTCAGTCAGATCCTGTTCTTGGTCGGCGCCGACCGTCAGCGCCGGCCGATCTCTGTCAGTTGGCTCCCGACCCACTCCGCATCCGGCACCAGGGTTCCCCGGCTCTGACCTCGCATTCGCTGCGCTTCAGCTGTTCCACAAATTCGACGAGAACTGGATCTACGACCGCCCTCTGCAGCAGCGGCTGGGCAGCGGCGGTGGCAGCGGCGGTGGCAGCGGCAGCAGTAGCGGCGGCGGCAGCGGCGCCGGCGGCGGGGGCGGGGTTAGCGGCGGCTCCTCGTGAGACCGGCGTCGTCGGGCTGGCGCGGCGCAGACTCAGCTCCGCGGCTCGCCCGGCGCCCGGCCCCGCCACCGCAGACTCCTCTGAGGGGTGAAAGCATCGACAAACCCTCCGCCGCACCATCACCAATTGATTTGATTTTTTGCCGTGAAAGAACTGCTGGAAGGCGATGTGTTTCTGCCAAGAGCTTACGAAAGGTGCAACTCAATATGTATTAATACCCAAGGATTTTCCAATGATTTTGCAGCACAAATAATTATCAGTTTCTTTTGATAGCATACCTCAAGGACTTTCCATTGTCAATTGGTAAGTATTAGTTGATTTGTTCATATCGGTTCGCCCTCGTCCGTGCAAAACAGAGCGGTCCGGCACTGCAGCGGATGTACCGGTCGGTTCCTCAGCGCACCGTACCGTCCGGGCGGACTGTGGTGCGCCGTCAGCCCACCGCTCCTCTCGGCCCCGCCGGCCGCAGAGCTCTGGCTCGCTGATCGGTCCGCGGGCGGTCCAGCGGACACCTATGGCGGGTCGTGCGGCCGTCCTCCGCGGCCCCTGCTGTCTGGTGTTGGCAGAACGAGAGCCGGGCTGTAGCTCAGCGCGTGTGTTTGTGTTGTGTGCGTGGCTAGGGACGATGGAGGTCGGAGTTACAATGGTGCACGCACGTGGTTCCAACACTCGGTGACTGGCCCGTCGGTGGAGGCACTGCCCTGCCCTGCCCTGTGCTGGCTAGCTGGAGTGATGTGGACAAACTGTATTTGCTTGTACTCGAATCGTAGGACCATGGGTTGTTCAGCAGAACGTATCCGTGCTGGCGAATTGTAATATGGAATATCATGTTATCGAATATCATGTGAGCGGTGGTGAAGTGTTCGGCCACCTGTAGCTTGGTCGCGTTTGGACCCGGCTGGGGCGGGCGGGGTCGACTTGGGTGACTCCTCAGTCAGTCAGTAGACCTGGGAGTTCCCTGGACCCACCGGGCTCGTTTGACTCGCCCGACGCACCGGGCCTCACGATTAGCACGTGTCCTGCGCCGTGTACCGTGCGCTTTGCATGTCGTTTTGCCCGTTTGATGGACTCATTTTACCGAGTGATGTGTGTTTGTGTATGTGCGTGGCGCGGCGCTGCGCGGCTCAGTGAGTGGGCTGCGACAGACTGCCTCAGTCAGTGATGGGCGCCGTTTTGTTAGTGTCGGGCACGGCTATGAGCACGGGACGCTACGTGCAGTGGGAGCGGTTCAACCCGCCATAATATTCCCTATGGCTTATATTCATTATTCATTGTTAGGTATTTCCTGTGATATATGAATATGACGTGGGTACGTGAGAAGTGGCTTGTTTCTGCTAAGGAGGCGTGCAGCAAACCATGGCTGACGTTCGCACATACAGTGCATCAGTTGTACGACCTGCAAGCATTGAATACTGCAATGATCGAATTCAGACGCATTTCGCTAATTGCTGGCCTCTGAGAATCAGCGACTGCGTGTCAGGACTGTAACGTCCGTCAAGCTAGCACTGTACGCTAATCGCGAATGTGAACTTTATTCTGCTCTTCAGGGTCACCTCAAAGGTCAAAGGTTCGCCCCTGTAACTCAGTGGGAGAGCGCTGCTCTTCTGACGTATCCCGTTCATGTGGCAGCCCGGATGCGAGTCGCTTCGGCATTCGCTATTTGCTCTTGACTGAGATGGCCTGCGGTCGGTGGCAGCGGTCGCACTCAAGATCATGTGAAGTCAATGAGCGGGGCGGGCCGTGCCCAGATATGTCGAACACGTGCAACTTTCGCCTCTAAATTCTGCCAGGCCAACAGAAATTGCTCGATTTGGTGGTGAGGTCGGGACCTGCGCAACAGGCTCAACGTAGCGTGGGTCCTGACATCGGTGATCCATACATACTGACCCGCACGCTGCAGGGTGTTCGCGCCGAACAAGAACTGCAGGGAGAAGGGGGAGATTCCCCCCCCCCCCCGCCCCTGAGTTCTCGAAAACTACCCTGCGTAGCGACAAGCAGCAAACGCTGTTTGAAAGTTAGATTCAAAGTATATCCAATGTATTTCAGTTTTTCAGTCACCAAAGGTCATAAAAGGTAAAATTTCCCAGTTCTTTTCCTCCAGTTTTTGGACTTCTCTCCAGAAATTCTCATATCTCGGAAACTACGTTATCTAAAAATAAATGGAAAAAGCAATCGTCAGCCATTTAAATGTGCATTCGACAACATGTCCTCACATTTGACCTTAGGACAATTGATTAGGGTCCAGAGGCCATAAAAGACAAAAATGCAAAATGTATCGCTAATAACCTAAGCTAATAAAGACAACGCAATACTGTTCACGCCAACGTATTTGTCTTGTCAAGACGCTTCCAAACATGATAACCCTGTTAGTTCAACTTAAGATTTGACCTCAGGTCAAGGTCAAGTGGTGACCCAAGCAAGTTATGTTACACATTAGGGGACGTGTCTCGACGAAACAAACATATTGCTGTCGGTTTTACTTCTCTATCTTGGTTATGTCTCGGGTTATTTGCAAAAAAGTGACGGTGACCTCGGATGACCTCAAATGACCCCATTCGAAGCTATGACCTCATACAATGACTCACTGAACAAAACTTACTTTTAGATCATCAATAATGTCCTATAATAGCATGATCCAGAAGTAATTGTATTTGAATTATATGCATATCCTTGGAAAAGAAAGTATTTTAATATTTCCCGATTGACTTGTAATGGAGAGGTTGTATGTTCTTATGCCCTCACGACACCCTGTAAGTTTGAAACTAACCAGTGAAAACTTTGCTTTGGCACGACCACTAACTTTTGGGAGATGAAATCACTTGAACTGGTCTGGTGAGCTGACCTAAGATGACCAGAGTGCGATTTTTTATCTCTATATGTGGACAATCGATGCCTAACACGTGTGCCAAAAACGGCGGCGTATAACGCCGCCGCCTTTTTTCGCCATCTGCGAAAAACCTTAGGGGGTAGGCGAAAATCAAATTGACCTTACAGTGCGCGGGCTTAACAACATTCAGACTCAAATTGTAAAAAGACAGCGTACAGCATTACTTTCCGAATTTACTCCCGCATCTTTACATAAGTAGTACTGATTGATAGACAGGGCGATATATAACGTCCGCGACCGCGACCCTTGACCTTCGAGACGTGCTGAGCCGCGTCGTTTGTCCCCAAATTTGACCTCTAAGTTCAAAGGTATGTGTCTGTCGCAACTCGCAGACGATAGATGTCTACTATGTCTACCATCTTTAATCACTTGGATGGATCCGGCAGTAAATATGGGGCAATACTGTAGGTACCTCGTCCTTGACCTTGAACTGATCTTGAATATGACCTTGACCAGCAGAATGAATGCCATATTCGTGATCAGCGCGCCATAATTGACTATTTGGGCCACTTTTGAACTCGTCGCTGAATATGTCGCTGTCCGCTGAATGAGTCGTCGAGGTTTACGAACTGCAGTCGCTGCAGCGATCTACTGCCAATCCCAGCACGTAGCAGCGCCAACAGCACCACAGTCTGCAACATCGCAGTTTATGCAGCGTCAGCAGCTGCGGCCGGCGCCGACTCAGCTGCGGCGTGGCCACCTCAGCCGTGCCGGGCGGGGCGCGCTGTGACCGTCACGCCGTGCTCACCCGACACATTGCAGACGGAGCAACGGTACCTGCCGCTTCCACGCCGTCCCGCGCGCCGGCCGCGGCGACACGCCCCGCCGCGGGCCGAGTCGCTGCAACGTCACGTCACGTCACGTCACGCGCCCTGCACTGGCCCGCGTCTGTCGCTGCCCGGACAGGTCCGCCAAACACGGCACCCTTCGCTGATAGCGGAGATAGACCGGCAGAGCGAAGCAGGAGAGCGTTTCAAAGCTGGCCGTCTCGGTCTGCGCTGGATATTTCCCGTCCGTCCGTTCCTCCCGCCCGGTCCGGGCCGGCGTCAGGTTACCGGTCCGTGCCGTGCCGTGACCTGCAGTCTCCGTGCCGTGGCCGGCGGCCGGCTGCGGGCGCGTGCAACGACTGACACACATCCATGGCGCCTCCTGCAGTGGCGGCCAGCTAACGGTGGTCGGTGGGAGGCATGAGCGGATTGGCGGCGGCCGCCAGCGCCTCGGGCCGATCGTAAGTTCGCTGCAACGTTGCGCGTTGGGTCGGAGCGGGCGGGTGGGGACTGCACGGCGAGGAGGGCTCCCGACCGAGCGGCAGACCCGCGGAGACCGGCTCACTGGAGGGCCGGCTGCAGTTGCGGCCGAGTCTGAGATATGACTGACGTGTCGTGAGTGCTGAGTCGCGAGTCGTGAGTCCAGAGACGTGAGTCGCGAGTCTAGAGACGTGAGTCGCGAGTCTAGAGACGTGAGTCGCGAGTACAGAGACTTGAGCCGCGAGTACAGACTTGAGCCGCGAGTCAGTCTAGAGACGTTAGTCGTGAGTCGTGAGTCTAGAGACGTGGTCGTGAGTCCAGAGTCGCAAGTTGTGAGTCGTGAGTCGAGACGCGAGTCGTGAGTCGAGACGCGAGTCGTGAGTCAGAGACGTGAGTCGTGAGTCCAGAAACGTGAGTCCTGAGTCGTGAGTCCAAAGACGTGAGTCGTGAGTCACAGAGTGGCGGCTGACGGCCAGTCGTCGGCCGGCGGGCGGGCGGGTTTGCTGTACCCTGGGTCAGCTGCAGGGGACGCTGTCGGCGGTCGGTGACCCGGTGACATGTCGGCGGTGACGCTGCGCCGACTGGTGGTGACTCGGCTGCGGCCGCGTCACCTCGTCCTGACCGTCACTCTGCTGGTCCTCCTGTTCATCTGGACCGGCGGCCTCCTGTCCAGCTCCGACAGGTGAGTACATATATAACGACACCCGGCTGCAGGCTCCCACAGCGCCTCGTGGCCAGGAAGGCCAGCAGCGCGGCTGACGGCTCCGTGTGCACTGCGTGTGTCCTATTGACCCAGACGCGACGCGACCGGCTGACAGAGCAGCGAGTATCGTTAGCGACCAGACATGTGCTCGGATCCCGAAAACGGATCCTGGGATCTGATCTATGGGATCTGAATCCCAGATTCGCTAGGATTATATATTTACCTTTTACAAGTTGTCGATGGATCCAATGAGGTCATGGATCCGTCTCTAACATTTATTGGCGGATCCGTTGGGGTCCGATATCGTAGGCACAGTTTTGCATTGGGATCGACTGGAATCCACATACGGGAGAACGGGATCACTTGGCCGTTTTTTTCTAAAGCAGGATATTGTAAAATCATGATTACATGTTGTCACTTACACAATGCTATTAGTTAGGTGCCGTATGCACTATGCCTTCAGTCTTCACCGTATGCACACCGTCATTATTTGGTATAGCAAGCATAAAGCGATAAAACAATTCGTTTTAGTAGAAACCACATTCTTTACAGGCAGACATGTTCTCGGATCCAAAAAATGGATCCCGGGATCTGATCTATGGGATCTGGAACCTGGACCCACTGGGATCATATATCCACCTTTACAGATTGTCGATGCATCCACTTGGATCATAGATCCGGCTTTAGCATTAGTCGACGGATCCGTCGGGATCCGAGATCACGGGTTCAATTTCGTATAGGGATCCACTGGGATCCGGGATCAACCAATTAACAGATGTGTATTTTGTAACCCATATTTTAAGTAATTGTCAGTACTTTTAAATTCGTCATAAATTAAACTAGCATGAGCTGATATCTTTGTACATATTTTCATAGCACATACTCTAATTATGGCATAATATACAATTCAGAGCATATTGGGTTGGGTCCCATATTCGTTGGGATCATAGTTCCATTTTCAGTGTTATGATGGGATCCTGTGATATCCAAGATCGCATTGTATGATTTATTCGGGGGATCCACTGGGATCCATGATCCACTGTCCTAATTTATCGTGCGATCCAGTTGGATCATGGATCCAGCATTACATTTTGTTGAGAGATTCTCTTGGATCATAGATCCTACGTTGGGATCCATGTACAATATTGCACATGTCTGTTGACAGGTGGGTAGGCCGGCGAAGTCCCCCTGGTGCCGGGGTGACTTGGCCGGGGGTGAGTATGTAGGTACTAGATACGCATGAAATATAAGCCCCATTCCTTCTGGATGATGTTGTCATGTACATACCTATTAACTACCATTGTTGATGACCAATGAGCAATTTATGTTCAGTGCACCTCTACGGTGTCCGCGAAGGTCATCCGAACGTCACAACACAGAACACTAGCCGTTTATATAGCATAGCAATAGCAATTTATATACAATTACCGTTTACAGAATGAAGATATAGGCGTGAAACCAGCACTAATGCGTTTGTCTCATCGAGACGCGTCTCCATATCTGCAGTAGGTACCTATGACCTACTTGAGACACCACGTAATTTTAACTAGAGGGGTGGAAGCCGCCCGGTGCGCACCGTTTAAGTCGCCCCAGAACGGTTTGTGAATCTCAACAGCTTACACACTTGTCAAAGCTGTCGCTAAAACTTGCAAAATAGTCACAGTAGATGCTTGAATCGATTATACATCACACCGCATTACCAAAATTGGGGTGCGACCTAAATATTAGACACCATACGAGGTTTCGTACGGAACCTAAAGCTACGGTTTTGGGTAAAAATTCACGTTTTTCACTCATGAAGGAAACGTTTTTCGAATATGCATGTTACTATTTTTGCTCCGTTCACATCCAACGCATAGGGATGGCGACAGGTTCAAATGCATTCATTCATGGCTGCCAGAAAGCGTAAACATGGGGCGGCCAATTAGCACCGTTTTCCCCTGCTGATGTGTATTTTTGAAACCCATATTTTAAGTAATTGTTAGTTAGTATTTTTACACCAAACATATTTTGCTAGATTGTGTCATTAATTTGCATGATAATTACGTGGGATCGTGACGGATCCAATATCCCCTTGGCCGATCATATAGGTCCACTTTTGTTTGTATCATGAGATCCTGCGAAGTCACAGGTCCGTTCCAAAATTGTATGGACGGTTTGTTGATCCACTAGTTACCAAAATCCGTCGGATTTCGCTATCAGATCAGATCTGTTAATAGGAACATATATTATTATCCCTGTCATTATAAATGTGAAAAGAGATCCTCTTGGTTCATGGATCCGAATCTGAGACCCAGCCGTTTTCACATGTCTGTAGCCTGTTGACCGAGTTCCTGTGCTCATTTCAGACTGACAGCCGAGTACATTTTCACATGCCTGTAGCCTGCTGACCGAGTCGCCCGATGTTCATTTCAGGGTGACAGCCGAGTACCGCCGGCCGGATCCTGGCTGGCCTCCGTCGGCGGTGGCGCCATCTAGCGACCGATCACAGCAGCGGCGGGAGCCAGATGGCGCTGCGAGTCTGCACGAGGCTGATACGGGAAACGCCGGCAGCCAAGGCGGAAACAAAATACGGAAATTGCCCAGAGTCATCAGAAAGTTTAAGCTCGTTGAGACAAAGAAAGGGAGCAATATATGGTACGTGTAATGTGACTTCACGAGAGTGGCACCCAATTCAGATGCATAAAGAATATTGGGTTAGTATAAGTTAATAAAGTTAACCATTTAAATTGCGGCAGATAATAATGTTATCAACTGCTCAGTACTCACACTCAGCTCAGTACCTACTCTCATCACTATTCGAATTTACTATCCAATTTTTTTAAAACTACTTGAAGTTAGTCTTCGGTCCATTACACTTTTAACTACTTTGAGTAGGGGCAGGGCTCCACAGTCATTATATTTAGTGGTTGGTTTGATAAAACGGCATTTGTTACGTGCAGCGTCATTCTGTCCAACATATACAATACATATATCACATATACCTACCGTATTAACTTCACATGTCTCAATCATGAAACTCCTGTCTCATGACACTTGAGACATGTTAATACAGGTATATGTAACATTTTGAACAGAATAACGCTGCTGATAAACGATGTCACTTTATCAATTCAGTTACTAAATTCTATGTAGGGTCCTATAAGTGTGTCTACAATCACTTCAATCGCTCAGTTAAATCATGATCTACTATCCCCCGGTGGCGAAGATAGCCTTCAAGTCGATTTTCTGAGCTGTGCCACCGCCACCACCGTGCCCCCAGGAACGCCAGCCACGCCAGTACGAGCGCCTTCCTGGACGACGAGCTGGACGCGATGCGGGAGGTGTTCGAATTCATCGAGAAGCCGACGGCGACCTGCTCGAACCTGACCCGGCTCGGCGGCCACAAGTTCTCAGCCGGTTGGGACGGAGACAAGATGGCCTGTCGCGACCGACCGCTGACGCTCGGCCAGCCCGGCTGTCTCGTCTACTCAGTCGGCATCAACAATGAGTGGTCATTCGACCACGCGGCCGCCGCTCTGGGCTGCGAGGTGCACAGCTTCGACCCGAGCATGCCGGACCAGCCGGAGGGCGAGGTGGCGGCCGGCATCACCTTCCACCGCGTCGGGCTCGGTCGCAACAACCACACCAACGAGCGTGGCTGGCCAATCCTCGTCCTGGACCACCTGATGGCCACGCTGGGTCACCGCCGGCGCACCATCCAGTACCTCAAGGCCGACGCCGAGGGCGGCGAGATGGACATGCTGATCGACCAGCTGGTCGACCGGAAGACCATGTACCGCATCTTCGTGCTGGACCGCGTCGAGCAGCTGGGCCTGGAGCTGCACATGCGGCTGCTGCCCGAGCGCGAGTCGACCTTCTACCGGGAGGTGCGTACCGTGTTCCGCCAGCTGCGCCGGCTCGGCTTCGACCTGGTACACTCGCAGCCGAACCAGCTCGTGACGGAGCGCTACATGTTCCCGGGGGTGGCGCGGCCCGTCAGCCTGCTGTACGAGGTGCTGCTCGTGCGCCACCGGCAGGCGGCGCCTCATTTTGACGCCAACGTCCACTATCCGTGCGGTAGCGCCGAGCGCTGTGACCGCATTGACGGCGTGGATAGGAAGAAGGCCCGCTCCAGGGCCCCGCCGGCGGCGTGAGTGTACCCAGGTGGCGCTGCCATCGCAGGCATGTCGCATGGATCGCTTCCGAGTGCGAGACTCAGACTCTGGAAAGTCTGGATATTGGATGGGGATTGGTGAGCGCATTGTTGGTCCAGATTGCAGCGCCAGCTGCATTTCAGAAACTGTCTATCAACACTGTCTGTTAACATTGTCAACGCTGTTTGTTTCTCCCAGCTAAGGGTGTGAGGAGCTGCAATGCATTCAATAATCAAGACAAACAGTTTTTACCAATGAAATGAATATAAATCAATCATGCTAAATGTTATATAATCATGTCATGCAGACGGATAGATTGTCACATACGAACATTTAATACAAGTATACTGTGCGGGTCTATTTTTCTGATTTGAGTGGGAAATTCCTTCAAATCAATTTCGCATCAGGCCGAGAATAAATATAAGTATTAACGTGAATGTTGCCTTCCCGCTATCCTACATATACGCCGCGTCGTATCCTGCTCAGCGGCCGGCCCAAACTTGGCCGTATCGATCAGCGGGTCGTGTCAGCTTTTTGCCGTGATCGCTTTACTCGGGAGGCGACCCGTGCACACCGTCGGCGGAGCCGGCGCGGCAGAGATGCGGAGGCGGTCGTCCCGGCTCCGACCCGGCACAAGAAGCCGTGAGACGCGACCGGACCGAGCCGGGCTGCCCCGCCGGCCGGCCGGTCCGACACAGATCACAGCACGGGTCAGAGCCGGTCCGACACAGGTCACAGCACGGGTCAGAGCCGGTCCGACACAAGTCACAGCGCGGGTCAGAGCTGCATTCGGTAGTCACAGGGACATGAGAAACACGGTCAGTTTAATCCGGACGGCATCTGTCACAATTCGCAATGTCCATACATACAGTCTCCCGCAAAAGTTATATTCGGTAAAAGTTCTGACTTCTGAACTCACGGTCTAATCGGTGCTGCATGCAGCAAAATAAAAAAAAATCGTATTGAGCTCACCCCGGATATATCGCGGGTGAGCTCAACTTAGTTGCTTTAAATTCCGCTGCAAGCAGCACCGATTAGCAGGCAATTAATGGGGGAGACTGTGCACAGAACTTTTGCGGGTGAGTGTACTTTACACTGTTTCATACCGAGATAAGGCGACCACGGACCAGTCAACATTGCAATGATACCTGCTCAGTGCACACACAAGTAATACGTTTGATAACGCTATAGCGCTATCGGATAATGCTACACGTGGTATCCCTTGGTGTTATCCCCAGGGGCGTTGTTTGAAAATGATTGGGAAGGCACCAATGCTTACTTTATATATCATAAATATATTCTTACCAAGCAACGCCGTAGGGACCATGTTAAAATATGAAATGATTGGAGGGGCCAGGGCCGATCTAAAAGTAGGTATGCAAATGGACACCGGTGGCTCTCCCGGTTTCATTAAAATTAAACGAAGAATTAAATCAGACGCACATGGACCAATCCACGCTTTCTCGGCGTATGTACATACATACAGTCATCCCCAAAAGTTATATGTAGGTACAGACTACCCGATTAACAGCCTGTTAATCGATGTTGTACGCAGCGGAATTCAAAGACGCTAGTTTGACCTCATCCACATCATATCGGAGGTGAGCTGAATAAGTTTGTTTTTATCAAAATCGCTGCACGCAGCACCGGTTAGACCGTAAGTTCAAAACTTTTGCCGAACAGGACTAAGTGGGTGGCTGTACGAAAGGATCATCTAACGCCTACCGGACCTTTCACAGCTGCATCAGAACCTTGAGCTTCACGTCCTCTGAGCCCGTCGTCCCGGCCGCCGGACGCTGCAGTGCGCCGCGACGCTCCGCTCAATGCATATAACGATTTCCTTTCCTCGCCGCGCCGTCACCGCGCCAGAGAACGGCCACGGATCACTAGCACTCAATTTCCCCTCAGCGTCCGAGATTAGACTGGGCTTCCGATCGAGCTGCGTTCTGGCCGGTGGCTGCGGCGCCCGGTCGACACCACACCACTCCGCTGCCTCCGACGGCCGCGCTTTGTCCACAACCGACGCCAATATGGAGGTACACGACTCCACGAGTAACACCAACACAAACGTGCCTATGCGAAAATACCCGAATATATATATATATATATATATTCATGTATATATTATACCTACGTACTTCGCATTAATATGTCAAATTAAAAACAAACAATAGTAGTAGTGGAACTTTTTCAAATCCATTGGGGTGGCCTGATGGCCAAATTATAATTGTTAGCCGTTTTCATAGTGTTTTTCGGGGAGGGCTTTGATATATTTTTTAAAGTTTCTAATGTTTAAATGTTTTGTAAATTAGCTTCAGGATGAATGTATAGGGGAGGACGGGGTAGCACCACTCATGGGGTAGGGGAGACCGGGGCTGGATGCATCAGTTTTCACATTTTCCTGCCTAGTCGTCGACTCGTGAAAGATATCTAAA
>JARBER010175581.1:0-23621 GCA_030265075.1 Balanus glandula
GACGGCCTTGAGTTATGAGCATCACCACCGCAACGGCAAAGGAGCAAAACTGATATAGTAAACGTGCTATCTTATCAAACGTGACATGCTAATTTCTTAAGGGAAATGTAGATGATATCAACAGCCACTTCATGTATTATAAGGGGTAATAGAATTGCTTCATCCGTATGCTTGATGGTCAGACTCATCGTCCCCACTTACATCTGCCGGCTCACTGCCGGCTCACTGCACATGTCCCACTCATTGTCCCAGTTCACTGACGATGCCAGCACCAGCCAGTCAGGCATTTCTAAGTAAGAACTTCTGTCAAAAAAATAACTGAATTTCTATGCAGTCTACTTTCAGGACGTATTCTACTGTAGAGACTTCAGCGGACCGTGCCGGTAACACCATATCGAGACACCGCACTGCACACATACCACCGCAGTCCAGAGCCAAGGGCACGTCACAGGAAGCATAAAACGACCCTTGGAGCTCTGTGATATATGCTGGTCCCATGACGAATGCAAAGTCACAGTCCTAAAATACACTCCATCTAGACACCACTTCTTGGCCTCGGGAGTTCAAAGATGAAATACGGGCTATGGATCGGTCGAAAGTACGCGAAAGAGCAGCATTATATCATGTAGCAACGTGAAGTGACCGTAAGCATGAATCATCATCACCGGCATCAAATACGTGAGCAAATCGAAATTGGTATGCTTTACATTACCGACCGGACATGTTCGCTCCTTTAAAAGGCGCGCACATGGTGTCACCTACCATCTAAGTGAGTACCGCGTGCACATAGACATGATTGTTTCTCAGTTCACAAGCGAAGTCTATTATGAGCAAGTTAGTTTTATGAAAGGTCGTTGTTCTCCTACTGAGGCAGCTAGGTTTTCAAATATCGCGAGCGGTTAAAATAAAAAGAATATATATTAAGAGCCTCTGGTTTAGCAAACAAATCTGATATCTGTGGGAAGTTTTAAAAAAAATAGCTGCACTGATATTATCCTGCCAGGAGAGAATAGATGAGAGGCTTGCGCTTAAGTCAGAGATAAGACACATTTATTGTTTATCAATGGCCAGCTTCTATGAGCATAATTTATGCTGAACACATTCTCGATATTTGCTAAGAGAGCACATATCACCTAATACATTTATACAAAGTACATTTACATTTAGACGAGCGGTAATTCAGCCCATAATTACTAGATGGTGTGAGATAAAGACGAATATTTAGGGTCTTCGAAGATGCTAGGAATATAGAAAATAAAGCTTGTGCTCAAATAACACTCACGGAGGAGACTGCAATGGACAGGAGTATGTCTAGTGGCTGCAATGAATATCATATTGCACTGAGACCAGATTGGTTTGCGCCAGGCTGGGCCACTCATACTGATATTTTTTTTTTATATACCACGAAAGGACGAGCGAGCGAGCTCGTATTAACACTACACACATCAAGTCTCCAGCGAATAGCGATACATAACACTACACAGATACACTCACGGACAGCAGTGCATATCAGTACACAGTACACACGAACTGCAACGAACAGAGGTGCATAACACCACGCATAGAAACTACAATGACAGCAAAGCACAATACTACTCCGGAGACTGCGTTTGTCAACGGTACGTAACACCACAGACAGAGGCAGTAACAGACATCCTCAGCGACTGCGACATATATCGGTACGTAACGTAACAACACACACAAACTGCAAAAGATGTTTACATAACACCTCAAACGGAGACTGTAACAGACAGTGATATATAACACCACACACAGAGACTGCAACATATATCGGTACATAACACTACACACAGAGACTGCAACATATATCGGTAAATAACATAACATAGAGAGGCTGCAACGGACAGCGTTACATATTACATAATACCACACACAGAGACTGCAATATGCATCGGTACATAATCCTAACATAAGGATTGTAATAGGCAGCAGTACAAAACACCACACACAGAGACAGCATTACATAACGGTACATAATACCATAAAGAGATACTGCAGCAGATGTCGGTACATAGCACCATACACAGATTCTGCATACTACACTGCAATAGAAAGCAATACACAAGGCACAAAGAGATTGCAACATATATTGGTACATATCACCACACAGAGAGACTGCAACAAATATTGTTACATAACACCACGCACAGAGACTGCAATAAACAGCAATACATAACACCACACACGCAGAAGCTGCACAGATATCGGTACAAAACATCCAATATAAAGACTGCATTAGACAGCGGTACATAGCAGCATGCACATAGACTGCAACGGACAGTGGTAAGTACATACCAGCATACAAGCACTGCAACGTAGGAGAGGACGGGTCATGTGACCCCGTTCTCTCCTACACAGAGAACGGGGTCTATGCTGCAGTATCTCTGTGTGGTGTTACGCACCGATATGTGTTGCAGTATCTGTGTGCGGTGTAATTTTCTAAAACGATATGTTTTAAAATCATGATCACATCTTGTTCGCTTACACAATAATATTAGGTGCCACATACTTTGTCATGATTTAGTATATTTAACATGAGACGATGAAACAATTCGTTTTTAGTAGGAACCACATTCTTTACAGGTCGGTCAACCGGCCAAATTAACCGGGTGCCGGGACGACTTGGCTGGGGAGGGTAACTTGGCTGGGAGTGAAATAAATTAAAATGCAATATCAGTCAAACTCCTGCTAAGTGATGTTATCATAGACCACTATTCACGATTCATGTGCAATTTATGTTCAGTGCACCTCTACGGTGTTTGCAAAGGCCATCTGAAAGTCAACAACACTTTTGTGTTGATAACTTTACACAAATGAAGATAAATGAGTGAAACCAGCACCAATGCGTTCGTCTCGTCGAGACTTGTCTTCACATATGCAACATGACTTACTTGAATCACCACTTAACTGTTATCGGCGATCACTGAGGTGAAAGCCGCCTGGTGCGCACCAGCTGAATCTCCACCAAAGTTATC
The DNA here is from genome assembly GCA_030265075.1 of Balanus glandula. NCBI lineage: Eukaryota > Metazoa > Arthropoda > Thecostraca > Balanomorpha > Balanidae > Balanus > Balanus glandula. The sequence continues at coordinate 2,997 of JARBER010175581.1, forward strand.
GCTAAAACTTGCAAACTAGTCACAGCGGATGCTTGAATCGCCAATATATCACACCGTATTATTGAAATTTGAATATGGCCTTAGCACATTAACACCATACAGTATTTCGTAGGAAGCGAAAGTTACGGGTTTTGGCGATAATGCGCTGTTTTTCACTTTTAAAGAAAACTTGAAGGAACATACATGCTATTATTGTTGCTTCGTTTACACCCGATGCATGCAGATGACAACATGTTCAAATGCAATCCTTGTAAACATGGGGCGGCCAAGTCGCCCCGGCGGCTAAGTTTTACCGTGGTGTATACCACCACACACAGAGACTGCAACAGACAGCGTTACATAACAGCACACAAAGAAACTACAAGAGACAGCAATATATAACACCACACACAGAGACTCCAGCGGACATCGGTACATAACGCCACATACAGGGACTGCAACGGATGTCGGTACATAGCACCTCATACAGGGACTGCAATAGTCAGCAACACAACACCACACACCGCGACTCTAACGGACATCGATACGTAACACCACACACGGAGACGGTAAAACACGTACCGTAAACACAAGTTTTCAGACAGCCTGGCCGAAAAACTTCTGTAGGTCAAAGACTGACAGACATGATTCATAACTCAACTTTTCGTCTCACGACATTCCTGCTTACCCCATCTGAATACATCATAGCTGACTCTCTTAGCTGCAGCTGTAGTTACCCAAGCGAAGGCACACAACTTTTGTATCATTGCATATTCCCTCCACGACTTAGCTAGATCAACCTTCTTTGAAAGTCTGTTTTCTACACTGAATATCTACTTATCCAGTCTATCAAGAGTCCAAAAAGTAAAAGTAAAGACAAAAGGCTCTGATGGAGACATTCAAACAAAGCAGACTGTGGCCATCACTGCCCAGAGATACCTACTCAAAAACCCAAGACTCTAATGCGTATGAAAATATGACGCACTTGTGACGCACTCGAAAAGGACGTTATCGGATGGTCACTGGTGATGACGGTGATTACTGGCTACATTATAGGCTGACGGAATGACCAACATCCATACGTACAGAATTTGGAGAGCGGGTCGGGGTGGGCACTGAGACCGGGCGGCGGGCTGCGGGTAGCAGTGAACTGATGTGTGTTTTGGTTTTGTGTGTGTGTGCGCATGTGCACATGCGCACACACACACACACGCACACACACACACATGTGTGTGTGTGTGTGCGCGCTGTATGCATGCTTAGTGTTTACGCACTAACTATGTGTTACTGTGTAAATGTATAACGTTGCAACTCATAGACAACACTTCGTGAGATGCATTGTGTGAGCGAGCAAACGGCGCTGGGCTGTAAACGCATTTGCGTTTATGCGGCGATTGCACTTTTTTTGTAATTTGCATCGTACCAAGAAAGAATATATGTACATCATAGGCAACAGTACAAAGACGACTGGACAAACTACCTCAGCTCTGCACTGAGTCCCTTCCACCACCGAGTCATCTCATGTTTATTGGATATCTCCGCTGTCCGCACACGTGGTGGCCCGGGTTCAGAACGGAGTGTGTCTCTTGGAGCACTGACCTACGGTCGAGAACGAGTACACAGTGCGCATCTCGGACCACTGACCTGCCGTGCAGCACGGGAAGTAGGCCTGTCGGAGTGGTGTGCCTCCCGATGCTGCTTTCGAGTGTGCCTCTCGGTGTTGCTTATTTGGCAATGGGTGACGGAGTCACGTGCCTGTCGGAGCAGCGTGCTTTTCGGTGTTCCTATCGAGTGTACATACCTCTCGAGTGCGCCTCGAATATCTGAACCATGTCTGCTCTGAACGGCGTCCTCCGCTGCTGATACCATCCGCCTGCATGTGTCCTGTGTTTGGCACCCCGTAATGAAAGCTCCCATGACATAACTGGAGTTCCGCACCGTGTAAGGACCACACACTGATGCCGGCGCCACTCTATCCCCATCTCGTCTGCACCGGAAGACGACATGACAGCCGTGTGACGTCACCGAGAACGTCGCAGCAGCGCGGCCAGAGAACGGTGATGCAGAGTAAATACCCAGATGTCTCATGAATGTTCAGTGTTCGCGGCTCATGCATTATGGTGATTCGAACTCTGACTTAACACGTTGATTCCTGAAGGCCCCATCCGGTGTTGGTCTTCCAACACCTGAGACTCCTGTGTGTCTCAGACGCTTTTTTGTATTGCACTGAATTATATATGAATAAGAAACGATACAAATGATGTTGAGGTTAACAAATGGAAATAAGCCTAAAAAAGTGTTACTGTGGCACTTTTCGCCCTTTTTTGTCAATCTTTTGGAGTCAAACAGCTTGCATATGTAATTATATATTATGCCAAGTCTCTAAATAGGGTTTTACTTAACAGATTATATATTCTTAGAACTAGTGACGACAATACATTTGTGTTGCTTCATCACTTAAAGGACGGCTCCCCCAGAACACGCCTCACGAATGATAATGGCACGTCGCGAATAAAACCAAACTGCCGAGATTCTTGACCTGACGGACATCTGAGCTCGGGAACAATGCAATCTTCGTCTGATCGGAATACACCCTGCTTGCGTAAGGAGTGCCACTTGCTGTCCGGCCGCGGCCTGTTCGATTTCCGGACCCGGGGTTCGGTCATTGTTCGTTGGAGCATCAGGCGAATCACCCCGGCATACCGGCCGCCCGTCCGATCACTCAGATAGCACAGTTGGACAGAAGTGCGGTGCGGTAATCTCCGACCGGCGCGTGTCGCCGGCTAATCTCTGTTGTCCCCACACCAGCCGCGCGCGACGAGACACCTCTGTTTGCTGCGGGAAATCCGTCAAAGGCCAATGTCTCCATCCCATAAAACAGCCCCTGCGCGCAGTGACAGTGAAGCGGCAAACAATTTGCATCCTCCTGTTGACTGTGGAGGTAACTGGAGTGCGGTGGCAGGTGGGGGTGGGCGCGCCTGTCGAGCATGGCTGCCCGCAGTGGAGCCGGCGAGCGTTCACCCCGCCGCGCGTCGGCCGTGACATCCTCGACGACACGGCGGCGACCCCTGGCGGCCGCCCAGCGCCCCCTGCCGACGCCGCGAGAGGTGGTGCAACCAGCCCATGGCCGGGAGGGGGCGGACGGCCACTTCTGCAACGGCGTGTGGGCAGAGGACCGGTGTGCCGCCGACGCGCGCTGCTAGCCCGTCGGTGGCCTTCCGAGCGGCGCCAGCGGCCAATCAGCGGCGGCCGGCTTACGTCACTGCTTTCTCCGGGCGGCGGCTCGGCGGCGACTATTCAGTCTGAGACGGACTGGTGAGACGCCAACACCACCGGACCGAGAGCTGCGGAGCCTCGGCAGTGAGCGGTCTCGTCAGCCATGTTGAAGGGTGAGTACCTGGCTCTGACCAAGGGCCCGTTTCAGGAGCGACAGGCGAGCGTCGCCACGGCAGCGTCGCCGCCGACAGCCCCGCCACGCCCTCGACAGCTGGCGCTGTGAGTGAGAGCTCAAGGTGATTTGTGCAAAAGCGAACGTGCAGCCGCGCCTGGCCCTGAGTGCAATAACTGTGGTCGGACACGCCCGCGAGGCGGCGGCTGAGTCGAGCCGCGAGTGACGGGCGCTGGGAGTAGGGGAGAGCCTCGACCGAGGCTGACGCGATCGATGACGGACGCCAGCCGCCGGAAGACGTTTGTCTCGCTGTCAGCTGAAGTGGCGGCGTCGGACACCTCTGCGCCTCACTGGAAAGCTTGGGAACCGACAGCGGACGCGAGCGGCACCTCGAGGCGACCTCTCAACCCACTTCCTGCGAAGTTCTGCAGTGAAACCTATCCTGCGTCTCCTGCCGAGCTGCGTCTGGTAACTGTTAGTGAACCTGAACGGAGTTTTCTGCAGCTGCCGTCCGCCGCAGCCGTCCGGCCCCGGCGCAGGCAGCGGTGCAGTCATGAGCGGCAGAAACAGTTACCAGTGACGTCATCTTGCCTGGGCCGCCGCTCGGCTGGCCTGGATCTGAGGAAAGCGGCCCATCCTGTCGAAATTGGTACGCGCGCGTTTGTCTCGGCCTGGACTCCGCGGTGTCAGCGATTGTCGCGTCTCCCGGAGGCGGAATCGGCTCGGATGGCCGCCGGAAGTGTCCAGGTGCGCCGCTATCCGTCCGACCTCCATGGCGAGAAACGGCGAACGGCACCGCACCAAGGCCGGCCAGCGTACAAGGCCAGCGAGCGGCGCTTCTCTGCAATCCCCCCGACTGGCCCCCAGACCGCGAGCCAGCTGATCGTGATCCGACGGTCACGGCGACCCGACCCGACCCGTGACGCACGGCACAACGAACCGGCTGACCCGGGATCCGTGACCTGACCCGTCACCTCACCCGCTGATCTGACCTGATCCAACCAGCTGACCCGGTCTGTGTGACCTGACCCGCTGATCTGACTCGCTGATCTGACCCGTGCTGACTGGCTGCCGACTCAGTCGTCGTCAGCCGTCAGCCCTCTCGCTGATCCGTTCACTGGTCCAACCGGTATTGGCTGCAGAAGAATTAGAGCCAATTTCGGCCTCTGAAAATCCACTGTACAAGCTTCCACTAATGCTTTGAACTACAGAAAACAGTTAATATACATACATTTCAATGCTAAGATCCGGGATATGTTAAACTTAGGGACAGTGGGCATTTCCAAACACTGCTTATTGGAAAATCCAAACCTAGTCAGGAAAATGGATTGGCTGCCATAAACGATTGTCTATAAATTTATTTTTACGAATGATTCGGCTAACCATGCTCTTTTCGTCGCTCACAACTTTAAATGATAAAATGTTATATTTGTTCCTATATGCATCATGCACAGCTTTGAATACTTCCACATTTGTCGTCTTCAATCATAATACTTGGCCTTTTGAATAACTACTGACAAAGTTATAAAAGCAAAACAAAATTTGAACAAAAGAGACATAGCGTTTTCTTTTTTAGCAGGAATATCCTGTCATATGAATATTGATGTTCGGTGCAGGCCAGCGCTCAGTTTTCTATTTTGTCACCGCTAAACAGGTGGCAATTTAATAATTCCTGGCCGCATTGTTTGAAGTAAAGCCAGTTTTGGCATTGGCACTTTTGTATGATGTATATAGCTCCTTTTAGGGAAAAGTTTCAATTCAGTTAATTTCTAAAAGATATACGACAATAACTGCGTCAATTCATCAATTCGAAACGTTCCGACTAAATGTTAAAAAACACTTTTTTCATTTGGAGCACCAAGTTGAAATTTATAAAAGAAGTACCTATGTATTCCTATGTACCGTTTGGTTTGAATCAGCGATCTATACCTTCTTTCCTGTGCATCCACGTAAAGGACAACTTCGCATTACGTAACACGTAGGTTCTAAGTGCTTTGGGCTCAGTGCAGCCGGTTTCAATCGCATAAAGACTTAACAAGTGTCAGCACAAGCGGTGCTGTGATTAACTGCGTGATGAATATCAATCCCGTACAATGGCCTTTAAAGGTTGGGTTATGGTTTCTTTAGGTGCCTTGACACTCTATCAGATCACTTTATCAGTTTATCAAGACCCCGGGTTGTTTCAACATATCTGCGCTCAGACCGGGCACGATGCCGATCTAACATCCACCTGTATGAAAAACGTAAACTTATTGTGAACTCAATGTGAACTCTTGCTGCCCGTCCAGTACCTTTTTATAGTATTCTTTAACGATGGGTTTTGCGCTTCTTAGAATAACATTACTGATGCTTTTGAGGATAACCTCAGAAGCATTTTTGAATAAAAGCTTTATGATGCATTTTTTACATGCAATTTTGTGCTAACAATGTTTACACGGGCAACATTTCCAGCACCAAATCGCATGTACAAATTTACCTTAAAATTATTTACTAAAAAAATTGTTGATTCTCAAAAACCTTAGTAGTTATATCCCCAGCGGCGCAGCAATCTATCGTGAAAACGGCTTATATAATTTATCTCGGTTTTTCGGTAGCACAGCACCCAAAAGAGCCGCCCACCCTAGTGGTGATTAATGTCAGTGCCTGCAGTCTGGATTGACGCGCCGGCTGCGCAGTGACCGGAGCGTGGTCGTGTGACCCGTGAGGGGCGGCGCGGCGGTGCCAGGCCGTGCCGGCCACTCCCCGCCGCCCGCCACCCACGCGCGGCGCCTGCGACCCGTCCCTGGCCGCCGCCGCCGCCGCCACCGCCACCACCGCCCGAAGGTCGGGGAAGCGCCGCCCGCGCGCCGCCACACGGCGAGGACAGGCCCTGTGAGAGCGTGACGACTCACTGGGCCCGCACCTGGCGCAGGTCGCAGGCCACAGCACCTGGGCTATGTCATAGCACCAGGAAACATTGCAGCGACTGGCAAGAGTGATCTCTGATAAATCGTATGCAGCAGTCTTTCGCTATCAATCCAGCTCAGTTTCCATCTTCTGTGAATTGTGACCACTCTCTACTTAAGTGGATGTGCACCACAAAAGTATTCCGCCATGACGGCTTCTGAGCTCACAATTCATGTTCAAAACACACAATGCGGTGAAAACACAGTCCAATGTGTATTGTCCCGATCAATCACACTTACACTTTCCAAAATACACAGTAAAAATCAAATGGAATAATTCAATGTTAAATATTCAATTTAATAGGTATCAATTGATTGTTCACTGATAAAAGAAGTACGATTCATGCAATGCTTTTCTGGAACGTTCCCGATCACCCCTGGAATCTACCCGTCCTTCAGCCTGTTCACCTTCGATCAGATCCTGATAGGAATCCAGCTCAGGGTCTTCCGTCGCGGCGTGGGCGGTGGAAGAAAGGAGAAAGGCGACTCTGCCTACGACGTCCCCACTCCCTCGCGACCGTCATCCGCGGCGCATTCATCCCGCACGCGATGGTTTCGATTTTCGAGACGGGCGCGGCTAGCGGTACATACTTTCGGTTTCGCTAAGCGAGCGGCAGCCACGCGCCAGGTGCCAGCCCTGACGCCCGCCTGCAAGGCAGACGAACGCAATTCTGCCCGAACCGGGACGGACGCGCCAGCTGATCTATGTTTGGCACAATTTGAAAGCCAATCCGCTGTCTCTGCCTAGACGATTCAGAAAGAAGCCCCATCCTTAATGCTGGGTGTTTTTTCTCATTCTCGGGACACATGCACGTATTTTCGTCGGCGAAGCGCAAACAGGGAAGTGGGCAAGCAGCTATCCCAGTCAAAATAACTGCACATCAGACGAGACAAAAATCAAATGCATCTGCAAGGACGTTTGACTTTTTTACCATGGCTAACTGGTCGGCAAGTTGTCAGCACTCCACGGTAATACACGTTATTTAACGCCCATTATGTGACACCGAACCATTAGCCCAGAATTCGGAAATGATGGGATTTTCGCTGGCCCGTTTCTGTCTGTCCAGCTGTGCGGCAGTTCGGTGTCATTAGAGCCGACCTTGGCTGGCGGGCGATCGGAGTCGGCATTGCGTGTTCACCGGAGCGCGTCATTATGCCATCGGAGCGACTCAGGCGGCGTCAGCGGCGCTCAGGCGGCGTCAGTGGCGCTCTCCTACGTAACGCCGCGCGGCGGCCGCGTCATTGATGGACCGCCTCCACTGCCTGCCTGGCGTGGGCGCCGGCCAGGATGTGGCTGAAGACTCATGATGCAATCATCCATTTGGCACACTCTGTCTGAAGAGGCGGTGAAACCCCGCCCCCGCGCCGCTCCAGCGAAAAGGGCCGCCACCGCCAACCACTCGAGCTGCCCCATCTCAAACAAAGACCGGCTCACACGGCGACCTGTCAATATTTGCCGCATTCCCGTCCGTCGGCGGCCGACCGGCACGTCAGGGCCACAGGAGGCCACTCCACTCTACCCCGGTTCACTCACTCCGCTCCCAGCACCCGCCATCGCGGGGCGGACCCTTCGATTAGGACCCCCGGCCGAGAAGTCAGTAAAGCGACACGATCGCCCGCTGCCGTGCGGCCCGTCGGCCGTCTCTGTGGATACCGCGTGCCTCTCTATCTGACGACATAATCACGCCTCGCTGACCGGCGCCGCGGCGGGCAGCGGGCGACACCGGTGAGCCGCAGGTAATCTAGATCGGTGAGCGCTCACGGACCGCTGAGCTGTCACTCTGTTTACACTTGTCGCGGCGGTCCAGGGGGCGACGCGTGGGACGGCGGCAGGGCCTCACACACCGCCGCGCCACCGTAATGGAGGGCTCACAGACAGATCGAGATTAGGGCAATTGGCCCGCGTAATGGAGCCGGTGTGAGGGGTCAGATGGACTTTTCCAGCCGGGCCGGAGGAAATGTGAGGGATCAGAGACCTCTGAAGTTCAAATGGATGTACCGCGGCTGGGCCTGGCTCCGTTATGGAGCCGCCTCGGCCTTCGAAAGCAGAGTACTGGCCTCAGACTGTCTGCCGGCTCGAAATGAAGACACAGCACCGACGTTGGACTGATACAGACCGTGAAGCCAGAGATCCCTTGAGCCGCCGTGCGCAGCCGCCTCTTTGAAGCGCCGCTACTCGCCACCAGCCACGCTCAGCGGGACGGTCACTCAGCGACCCCTGTGAGCGTCAGCTCAACTCAGCTCAGCTCAGCTCAGAAGTAGCTGTCGGAGGCCACGAGCCGCGACGGAGACACGCAGATGTGCGCCCCGACAACATCGTTAGGGTTGGGCCGCCAACGAGGCGTGAATTCGCGATACTGGCTGGTGGCGTGTGCAGTGTTTTGATGTCCACCTGCTGGACGGGGGATTAGCGTTGCTACTTACTAATGTTATTCAGTCGTACGCACTTATTGCCGTGATGATTGTGCATTCCTGCTTTGCAAGCGTTTCGTAATGTCATTTCGATTAATAACGTGTATATGTTGATTGATAATGTTCAATAATTGACTCAATCAACCTAATATAATTTGACTTGCGTAACGAGTGCCACAAATTGGTCAGTTCCGGGGTCGATAAGCTGTCGCCTGCTATTTGTCAGAGCTATTCACTGCTTTGTCGAATGTCCGTGATAGGATCGCCACTAATCCGCCGCGAAAACGTCCGTCTGTAGGCTGCTCTACGCTACTGTGTGAACGTCTGGCCGACTCGGCCGCACTGATAATAGACGTGTGGTGACGTGTGATGTGTGACGTGTGGCGTGTGATATGTGACAGACGTGTGACCGGCTCCCGTTGTCTCGTTTCAGCTGAGATGCCGTTCCTCGTGGGACTGGTAGTCTGGACTACCATTGTCGCCACGGTAAGTCGCACTCCGATTATATCTATTTTTGTCCCTAATCGCGTTTACATGCATTTATACGATTCCACTTAAGGTTATCCAGTTTTCATAAAAGCAAATACGCTTGAATTATTTCATAAATATTACATTTTAAAAAGCCAGACCTATATGTAGTTGTGAATATCATAGGTCTATCTAATCTAGATACATTTTGCGCGAGTGGAAAAAGAGCTCAATCTTTTAGTAGAATCGCATATGTGTTATGTAACCGCAATGCCTGTTTCCACCTCTATTGCCGTCTGAAATTCCGCCCCGTCAAGCCGTGCAGAAAAACCTGCGCCGGCTGCAGACGGTGGTATGATCAGGTGTGCTGAACAGGTCGGCCTGTTTACTGGCTACACTGGGCGGGTGTCGGCTACACTGGTCACTGTCCTCCATCTGCTACGTCATCGCGGCCACCCAGGGGCTACCAGACCCGCCCCACTCACCCCCGCTGCGCGCGACGCCAGACACACCCCTGGCGAAGAACGGGCGACTTTTCTTGGCGACGTCAGCCAACCCGTAACGGTCACCGCTGGGTTTCGATACTGTCTTTGTTGCAAGCCACGCTGATTACCTGAGCCGGACGCTTTGGAAATCGTGAGGTGTGGATTGGCGCACCAGCCTAACAGAAGCCTATCTGCGGTGCTGGAATGCTGAGTTCACTAAGATTTCTCACTGATTTACGAACAGCCTGCCACAGTACGCACTCCACGATCTCACTCCTGTTCGGCGGGAACTGCATCAGTGCGATCGCAGGGAGTGCTGACGCTCGGGCTTCACTCCCCTGACGCTGCACCTGACGATGTTCTAGCTTCTATCACCTGCTCTCAAACTCAGAACTCCAGCATCACACGCTAGAACGTCAGCGCCGTGTACCCGGACGCTGTAGCCCGGCCATTATCGGCACGGATGCCGGACCGTGCCGCATTTTTCGCCCTACGCCAGCGTCCTGTGTGATCACAACACACGGTCCGGCGCGGCCGGCGGCGCAGCGCGCCAATGTTGTCGCGGCTGTCGACGTGCCGCGCTGTGTCCATCGGCCGAGGCCGTCCGACACGGAAAACACAGCCCAGCGTAACGCGACAGCGCGGCTGGCATCTTGTTTAGTCACCCGCGCAGAGTCAACGGCCGCCGCCGGCGTAACGCCGCCAGACGACCGCGCGCACGTCCGGGCGGCTGGCCTCCGCCGCCGCTCCCGGCCGGAAGCGAGCCGTGTGTTTAGCTGGGCGGCAGAGGTGGCGCAGAGGAGGCGACGCCGCGCACCTGCTAACCAGCGACAAAGACAGATGGCGCGCGGCTGAGACGGTAACGGCGCAGCGCGACGCTGGCGTGGTTTTTCGCGACCGTTGCGGTGCGCAACGGTTATGAAAAACGCGTTCGCCGTCCGCGCGCGGCCGAGCGCGGTGGCTGAGCCTGTTAGTGAGACGCGGCACAGCGGTGTGTGTTTGGCGGCGGGTTTTGCGCGGCGCTGTTAGTCGGAGCAGCGGACCACGGCGGCCGGTGGTGTCATTAGCAAGAGCGTCAGCTGGGGTCGGCACGGAGACGCGCCGCAGGACAGCGGGCTCGCCGCCCCACTGAGCACAGAAACCACCGTACAAAGCAACAGGAAGTGTGCGCTGTTTTGCAGAAGTCACCCGGCCAATGATGAATCTTTTGAGGTTTTTTGATTGGCGAGTGGCGACCTTGCGACATGCATCTCGTTAAAGCGGCGTGTTACGAAAGCGAAGCGCGCTCCGATAAGAATCCAAGTCATGGAGCGCGACAAGGGTTCTGACGCGGCATCCGAGCAAGAATTTCCGACATCCCACGCGATGCGCATCAGAACACGAAGGGTCGGGAACACCCACAGACCTTCCTCTGGCGATGACGTCACCCTCTGATCTGGCTGACCCCCGGCCCTCCCGGCGGCCGGCCACTCCCGGATGCCGTGAAGTCCCTCCCCACCGTGAGACCCGCTGTCGTCGTCAGCTCCGTGTAATCGCTGACAATGTGTCGGGGGGAGCGGGTCGGAGCGGTCAGCCGCCGCTGGCCGTGACGCGTCTGCGTGTCGGCTGCAATGCCAGGAAGCCGTAACTCACTGCGGGGCCAGCGAGCTCGGCTCACTGCGGGGCCATCGAGCTCGGCTCGCTACGGTCGCCGTCCGTGCAGCGCCGTGCGGAAAAACCGGCACCGGCTCTACTCCTTCCCGCTCCTTTCTGCTCCTTCCTGCTCCTTCCTGCTCCTTTCTGCTCCTTCCTGCTCCTTCACGCTTCTTTCCGCTCCTTCCCGCTCTTTCCCGCTCCTACTCACTCCTTCCTGATCCTTCCCGCTTTTTCCCACTTCTTCCCGTTCCTTAGCGCTCATTCCTGCTCCTTCCTACTCCTTCCTGATCCTTCCCACTCCTTCCTGCTCCTTCCCGCTTCTTTCCGCTCCTTCCTGCTCATTCCTGCTCCTTCCCGCTCCTTCCCGCTCCTTCCCGCTCCTCCCCGCTCCTCCCCGCTCCTCCCCGCTCCTTCCCGCTCCTTCCCGCTCCTTCCTTCCTTTCCGCTCCTTCCCGCTTCTTCCCGATCTTTCCCGCTCCGCTCCGAGCGTCTGCCAGCTCTGCTCCTGACGTCTGCCAGTGGTGTCATACGGTGCCGGAGTGCCTATATGGCCCTGTGTTACCGTCTGATTCATCACCTCACAGCCAGCCGCCATTAGTACAGGATCGGCAGCGAGTCTGTACCCCGGGCGGCGGCCGCGGTGGCCTCAGCGGAGACTAAATTACATCGACGCCGCCACCGCCGCCGCCGCCGCCGACCCCAAGGTCCGGTGTCAGTGACCCTAAAGATAGAGCAGCCGGGTGGCGCGGGCGGGCGGAACGGCTGCCGCCTCTCCCAGGGTGGCTGTGAGCTGCCGGCCCGAAAGTGAAAGGCTCAGCGCGAAACAAAGTGATGGGTGGAGGCGCCAGCCCTTGGTGATCCCACAAGCCGAGAGCGAGCTCTCCTCGGAGTATCCTTCCTCTCCCCCGGGGCCAGCATCGGGTGGTGCGCCTCTGCTCTGAAGGTCATTGCCAAGCGCCAGGACCGGCAGCGCGGACGGCTAATGGACCGGACCGGCGCCGGCGCGCCGTGAGCGCCGCCGGCGCTGACGTGGGACGATTCCGGCGCACCGCGGCGTCTTCATGCACGCCTCGGGTGAGGAAATTCGCTTGGTGTGTGACCTCAGCGGTGATTAGAGCCGGCTGAGCGCGCCCCGCGGCCGCCCACTGCGGTGCACAGTGCGGGAAATCGCCGATCCATTCGCAGGCACCAGACCGGTGCAACAGTGCAATGCGACCGCGAACGGTTTCGCTTGAAGCCGCGTCGGCCGATGGCGAATGTCTGTACCGGATTTAGCGCCACGCAATCCGCTTATGTTAGCTTAGAGAACGCCCTGCATGTCTTCTCATAATATGAATGAGATTTTTGACATTTTAGAGAGACCTTAGAATCTGTGAAGGTATACATTTTTCAATTTTCTTCCCGGCCAAAATGTGAATTTTAAGAAAATGTTAGCATAATTATCACAACTGATTGTCTAGCTTTGGAGTTTATTACCGAAATCAAACTGGTTATTAATTTGTGTGGTGGAACACAAGTTCCAAGTGGTCAAATCTACATATTTGGTTCAAAGCCAGCTCATATAAGGAAACACTTATTGCCTTGTTCCAGTCACTCTGCGCCGCTCAAGGTTACATAATCAAATCCGTCGGCGTATTATCATACAGCCTTGGACGCCGCTGAGGCATTGTCACGGGATCAACAACAGATCGTTTGTCCCCGTCTGGCTGCGAAGCTGCTCTGAGCGTCACGCAATAAACATCACAACCAATCATGTGCGCCAATCGACACCGATTCTGCGCTGCTAGACAAAGCTTCTAGCGTCCATTGCATGGCATTCGAGACGATTCATATTGTTCCAGATCTATTCAAAGGCCCTTATCAGGTCATCTTTCTGCACGGAGACGTGACACGAGAACGCCGCAGACAAAAGTGCGCTGTTCGTGGCATTGGTGACGTCACAGCTCACCCAGTTGTTTCGGCGCTGATTATGCAAACGGGACGGACAGAGTGGTGGAACAGTCCTCCCACGTGCGACTGAGAGTGAAAGTATACCGGCGCCTCACGTCATTCGTCATCCGGGCCGCCACGCACACATGCGACACGACCCCACGCAAACCCTACTCTAGACACATTCCAGCTCCAGATCGCCAGCACCATGTGTTTCGCCGTTCGAAAAATGCCGAGCGACGTTCGCTTCTGGGCCGTCCGGGCCCGCAGGCGGGCGCGAAAGTGCTGGCCGGCGGCGCGAGATCGCGCACGGGTCACCGGCTGACCTCCTTCTGGCGCCGAGGTCCGCCCGGAGACCGGCCGAGACGGAGGCAGCGGCGGCGGCGGTGACGGAGGCGGAGGCGGCGGTGGAGCGGCGGAGGCGGAGGTTGAGGTGGAGGCGGAGGCGGCGGCGGTAGAGGCAGAGGCGAAGACGGAGGCGGAGGAGGAGGCGGCGGAGGCGGTGCGGCGCGTGCGGGGGACGCCTGCCGAGATGCGGCGCCGCGCTGCGTGCCCGCAGATCAATGATAACGCACTGTCTCCGAGTAATTAGAGTGGGCCGACTATCGGACGTGTCCCCCGTGAGGTGACCGATCGGTCGCAGGCCGATGCAAGGTCACCGGCGCCGTGTCGGGCCTGAGAGAGCGCACGGGTGTGTCGCTCGACGGCGCGGAGGCTGAGAAGAAAATATCTCCGACGCGGGCGGTTTGTTCCGCCGATATCGGGGCGCCGTCGCGTAACGCCCCTCTGCATTGTTCGAATCGTTGACTCTGTCACGCTGACGCATCAGATCTCGACAGCCGGTGTCCCAGCCGCAGATGGTATCGTCCCCGCAGAGTGAGTCTTCAGTCGTCAGAGGTGACCACTCGGTTGGCGCCCCTCCGTCCGCTGGCAGCGGCGGCGAGAGCGGAGGTGCGTCGCAGCCCCAGACAGCCTCACAGCGCCCCCAGACATCCTCCCATGCTCCCTGACCCCGCCTGCGTTCCGAATGTCTTCCGCATATCATGCCGCCGCTCAGATTGGCCGCTGGAGTCGGGAGGCGGCGGCTGAAATTCGTCAGTGACGTGGCAGCCGCCGGGCAGGATCCATCTTCGAAAGCGTCCACCTGTCAGACGGGTCATGTCCGCACTGGACGGACGGCCCAGAGTCGGATTTCTCTAGACCGGTCCGGGCAGATCCATGCCGATAAGCCATGTCTCTGGATTCCGGCAATTATCCAGTAAAAGTTGTTGTATTTGCGTCTTGTTTGTTTATACGGTGGCGGTAGGGGCGATTGACTCAGTGTCTGGATTCGCGGAGAGAAAGGCGCACCTTGAAACGTTTGCTTTGGTCAAGGTTTTCGAACCGTAGCTCGTGCGATGCATGTCAATGCCAGCATACTGATAAGCGGCAAGGTTCAACGAATCTTCGTGAGAGCGAGGCGGACAGTATGATCCATTAGCAAACCGCAGAGAAGTATCTCGCTGCACCATCGCCGTCGCAAAACAGAGATAGCTCACCCCTCACAGCAGGCAGCCAGGCCTGACTTTGTCAGCAAAAACCGGCCGCACTGCGCGGACGCCGAGTCGCGCCTTGCCAACCCTCCTTCCCCGGTCGTTACACGCCAACCACATCCTAGCCATGAACAAAGCCGAGCCTGCCGCGCGCGGCCGCTGATCTCAGCGCTCTGAGCGCCCCGTGATCTCAGAGTTCAAGGTCGCGACACGGGCGCCGCGGCCGCCACCGCCGCCAGGCATCGTTGCAGCTGAGGTGAGACGGTCGGCCTTGATAGGGGCCCTCCCGCCGCCCCTCTGCCGGCTGACTGGCGCCGGCTGATGGCCTGAGACCGACCGGCGGCGCCGGCGGCGGCCGGCCGGGCTGCCCCAAGCACAGCTTCACGGAAGCACCGTCCGCCTGCCAGCCTGTGTCAACGGACGCGACCGGCCGAACCCAGCGGCCAGACGTGGTAGTCAGAGTTCCGCTCTGCTTGCATTATTCCACCGCTGGGCGTTTGCGCCACAAACAGTGGACCATTACAGAGCTCAGACTGCCGCGAGTTTCTGTGAAAGCAAACACACGGTGGCGGCAGCGAGGTACGACCGTCCCCAGCGGCGGAGAATGTCACAGAGCTGCCCCTGCTGCTGCTGCCGCCGCCGCCCACTGCCGCTGTCCCCACCCAGCCACCGCCCCGGTCTCCCACCGGCCGGTGAAAACAGCCCGCATCACGATCTGACCGGCCCCTGTGTTTGATAACTGGTCCAGATAGGAGCCGGGCCGCACCCAACTGGCCGCATCGAGCCGCCCAGAGCCGTCGTGAGCCATGCGGACTGCGGAGTGACCCTCAAAATTCCCGACCCGTGTGCAGCATTAGAGCGATGTTAATCTGGGGTATCATAGGCGGTGTTAGCCTCAAAAGTGGGCAGATAACACCGACTACCAGATGCAGCACGCCCTGTAAAGCTGCTAGGATTCACCAGTCGACACGCGATCATATTAATTTCATCTCACGACCTCCGGCTAGTGGTATCTGAAGCTAGGCTCCTTGCATCTTATATGACACCCGAACAGCAGGTCGTGTAGTTCTGTCCTGCAGTCAGGCAGCTCAGTATGCGAAACCCAGACTGCCAGTCTGACCACTGCCAGTCTGTGAGACACATTCCGACGGCTAGAGACGCCGTCGGACCGTCCTCTTCCCCTCGGTGGAGGCGCATTGTGGTGTCACTCGACGCGGTGGCTGCCCGATCCAATTTTCCGCCCCCGACGCGGCCGTTTTTATTGCATGGCATTGTTCCGGCCACGTCGCGGCGCGTCGGACGCGGCTGGACTCTTCCGGTCGGCCGCGGTTTGTTCTGCCAGCTGCCGTCATGGTTGCGGCTGCCGCGTCGCGACCGCGTCTCAGAAATCAGCCCCTGGAGCTGGACCGTTGGCAGGCCGGCAAAAACTGCAACAGCCGCCGCCGGACGGCCGGCAGACGACATGAACGACCACACTTAAACGGGAACATCGCCCCGGAGGTCCGTCATTTGGACACATTACCCTCCCGTCCGCCTGGCGGCATCTCGTGACGGCCAATTTACATAAGCGGCGGGTGTCGGCGTCTCCGGCGGCGGCGGTGATGAGACGACTCGGAGCCGGTTCGCGAACCATCACTTGGACGGCGCTGACGCCTTTTTGCCACGGCTGTAATCGCCGCCTGAGCGGCGCCGTGTGGTCGCCCGGCGCCGTTCACACTCGTCGGGAAGACCGGATATTTGTTTACGACCCTGTAAGTGTCTTCGATTCCCCACCTGCCCGAAAACTAGGCAACAAAAAAGGCGATGACTTGGATAGGCTGTCGCCGGCCGGGGGATCGCGCGGCGTCAAATTGATCGTATGATTCCAGCCGGCGGCAAAAGGGCTGTCTGTCGCGGGCGCATACCGCTCGTGTATGCATTGCTGAGTCAGGGGCGCCCATGAACCGCGCGGCTGCTGCAAGTGGGATTGCGAAAAACCATCGACCGAGTCGGAGGCCTTGCAGCCACCGTATACGGCACCCGAGTTTGCACAAGCGCCGTTCTCCTGGCGCTGGCGAGCGCGACCACAGCGCATGTCTCCGATCACACGCCCGGCACCGTCTGGTGCTAGACGCCAACGCCTGATTGCAGTCTCCAGATTTAGTTGTTAGCCTGCTGTGGCCGGTCGGAGTCTCCCGGTGCCAGCTTCGTGCCGTTCGGGCGATGCGGCACAGTATTCGCGGTTAGGCTTCTGTGGTTGCCTGCAGTCGCCAGTGATCACGTAACACTGCGGTAGAGCCTTTTGAGCGCGGGGCCAGGCGGTGCCGGCCGGGGGCAGCCGGCTCGGTGCAGTGATATAGTGTTCTGTTCCGCGTTGAGGTTTGTGGCGTGCGCCGAGGCTGGCGCTGAGGCTGGCTAAGGTCGGCGTCTGGGTTCGCCGCGCTCGGGCGGCCGGCCGCGGCCGCTCCATGGGACGTGGCCCGGCCGCGCCGTGCAGCGGTCCGTTCTGGTGTCGGCACCCGCTGGCAAGGGCGGATCCAGAATGGGCAAGAGGTCATTGCCCCCCATCTCACAACCCAGCCTGGAGACACGGACTTCAGCTGGCTCCAAATGTATGCATTTCATGATATAGAAGAAAATGTTAGCAACATGTATTATTTTTATTTGAATCAGCTATCAATAAAAAAGAAAACAAAATCTCTGATGGGTTTCAGAAATTGCTAGACATTTTGGCATTTGCCCCCTAAAAAAAATACCCGCTCTATATGTCGCTGCCACACACCGGGTGTGACCACTTACCGCCCAACCAGCCGCCTCTAGTGGGTCGAGCCCCCACCCCTCCCCATGTGTCCCCCGCCCCTTCCCCTGTGTCCCCCGACCCCTCCCCCGTGTCCCCCGACCCGTATCGCGAACCTGACCTCGGCCCTACACCATGTCGGTGGCGCAGCTACAACTTTCAACCGAGCCATATCCAGTCACACAGACCAGGCTGCACTGTGCAATAGACGTGCGCAGAATGCAGCCCCAATCATGTTCCATGCATACAGGACCTGCTAGCTAACTGAAGTGCGATGTTCTGACTCATGTCCAAGAGCCGCTTGTCGCCAC
The DNA here is from genome assembly GCA_030265075.1 of Balanus glandula. Lineage (NCBI taxonomy): Eukaryota > Metazoa > Arthropoda > Thecostraca > Balanomorpha > Balanidae > Balanus > Balanus glandula. The sequence goes on from JARBER010175581.1 coordinate 20,857, forward strand.
GTCGTGTTTTTGTCGACCTTTTCGTAAAAAAGACGTCAGCCTGTCACTGGAACTAAGGAATGGCGTGTAAATTGCCTCAAACGGGTTTCGTTTTCAAACGCGGTCTCTTTCAGTTTTCACACAGAGACAGGAACCTGACGCGGCCGGGCGGACACAGCTATTTCAAGGCCGCTGAACATAAACCCTTCGCTCTTCCGTCTGCACAAAGCCGAGCGGTGGGCCGGCGTATGGCCACCGAGGGCCGGACGTGTCGTGCGACCGGCGCGAAGAACGTCTCTGTAGCGCCGCGCCTGACTGGCCGCGTCCGCGCCGAATCACGCCCGCACTGACAGCCATTAATCAGCTCACACGGCCCGGCGGGAAATCACTTCCTCTAACGATGTGACAGTTTACCCGGACAGCGCGACGAGCCGGGTAAATTGCCGGCATCTGACGCTGGCCCAGCGACAGCCGAGCTCGTCTCAATCGATCCCTACAGCACGCAGTGGTGGTCGGTTGAATGACTTTGCCAGATGACAATACCTGCTGACACTTTAGGACCGCGGTGTCAAACAGACTGTCATGAGACAAACACTCTGCTAAATGGTTCTGATAGTCTCCTGGCCAGAATACCCGGTGAGGCTGACGGCCTCTCTTTGTTGGGGTCTGAAACACTTGCTGCGGCGCCGTTTAGCGCTGTGGTAATTAATGGTGATCATTGTCGGGTGCCCCGTGTCGCAGGCGGCTGACAGAACAAAAGCTATCCGGCAGACGACCGGTCTGATGCGGCGCAGTAATCGTCGCCGGGTCACCGCCGGCCGCCGCCATTCTGGGGAGGTCACGGGAGAGGTCAGCCGACCGCCCAGGATCGCAGCCATTATCTCCACATGCCATAATCGCCAGCTCAGCTCACTCGCTCTATTTACACGGCCACGCCTGAGCCTGGGTAGATTCATGTAATCGATCAACTATAAATGCAATGATCGAAGCGTCATCATTTTCGATGATTGGATTGTCAATCTAACAATGCATGCCTTTAAGTGAAAATACTGTTTTCATCTAACAATGTGTCCTTTTGTTCCAGGCGTTCGGCCAGATACCACCACCGCGGTTAGACTACAGTGGTTTAACAAAAGAAGTGTTTTTCCTGAACTTAGAAGATGGCTATTTTGGCTGCCAAGTGAACGAGAGCTCAGAGGTGCTCCAGTTGTTTGAGCTCTCTCAGCTGTGTGATGGCGTGCCTCAGTGCTATCTAGGCTCCGACGAGCTGGTTAAAGAGCTCAAGTGCACAAGTAAGTCCAATCTGTCTTTTGTACTCTTCTTGTGATAGTGTGCGAATTGTTCAATTATAACTTTTCATAGTCAGTTCTTGACTAAATTACTATTTTTCACATTTAGTAACAGCTAAATTCTACCTTGCTATTAAGTTGTTTTTGTAACATAATGCCTACCGATTTATGTCTGAGCAGAATGATTTATATAAAGGGTTATCCTGATGACAGGTGTCTCACTGTAAAGGTCCATTTATGTGCAGTAAAGAGCAGTTCGACGCCCTAACCGCCCAGACCACCCCAGTGCGACTACACACTCAACGACACTTTCGCGTGTGTAGTCTCCATTGTATTTTCTCAGTGACTCCGAGGTCGTAACGGTTGAGCCTGTCCCTCACTGATGTAATGGCTAATGAAAACATTTTTGCTTCAGTCGCATTAAACACGTCGACGTTTGACAATGCAACAAACGAAGCAATGTTAACGTTGAGCTTATTATGTGAAAATTGTACAGATTTATGTAACGATGCAATCACAAAAGACCCTCAAGTATGCCATGTGGCAGGTAATAGAAGTCAAGTGAAGTAAGGCTCAGAGACGCTCCATGAATTTCACAAGCTACTGATGTCAACATTTTCCTTTGCATTTTTACATGACAAAATTAACTGGCATTCAAGGTCAATGCCTAGCTTGCAAAAAGACAACGGACGCAAAATTCAATCACGATCACATCATCAATTAGCATGCTAAAGATCTCCCAATCATTATTCTGTTATGCTGATCACGAGTTTACTGTCGAGTCTCCCCCCGCCTCTGCCAGCCATGGAACCGGTCTTTACTGGTCACCATCCTATCATCACGAACTTGGACCGAGCCAATGCTGGGAGCGTCTCTCACTGTCCCGCTGGACGCGACCCACCTTCCCACCGTCTTCTGCAGTCGCCAACAGCATCATACACTGTATCCCATCGTCTCCGGCCCTAGTCTCCTAGTCTCCTGCTGTCTCCTGTCAACTCCAGAGGTCTCTAGAAGTCTCCTTCCATCTCCCATAAACTTCCTGTCGTCTTCAATTGCCTCTCACAGCTTATCAAAATCTATCATCGTCTCTCACAGTCCCCGACAATATCCCAGTCTCCAACTATCTCCCACAGTCTCTCACAGTATCCAGCCATCTCTCAGTCTTCCACAGTCTCCCACAGTCTCTCACAGTTTCTCACAGTCTCCCACAGTCTCCCACAGTCTCCCACAGTCTCTCACAGTCTCCCACAGCCCCCAACAGTCTCCCGCAGTCTCCCGCAGTCTCCCACAGTCTCCCACAGTCTCCCACAGTCTCCCACAGTCTCTCACAGTCTCCCACAGTCTCCCACAGTCTCCCCGCGTCTCCCGCGTCTCCCGCGTCTCCGGTCATGGCCAGCCAGTCACCACAGGTCGTTTTTGCCCGGCCACCGCGGCGGGGCGTGCTCGGCGTGCTCCTGCGCCGCGGTGGACAGCGCCGTGGCCGGGCGTCGCGCGGTG
>JARBER010175582.1:0-15762 GCA_030265075.1 Balanus glandula
CCCCTACCTCCGGGACAGAGAACAGGGACTGCTGAGGTACGGTAACAGACTGTGACACCCCCTCCCCGAGGAACAGCTGGGCACTGAACTGGAAAACTTGTTTTGCTATGAATTCAGATGATAAAACCGGATAAGATAATTATAATCGTCACTCCCAGTATGTGCAGCCGGAGGAGCTGATGAGCTGAAATGTGCTGGCATGTTTGAATGCTTACTCATGGCATAGTGGTTGACTCGAATGTGTCGGCGTTGCAGCCTGAAGCAGAAGTTCGGTGGGCTGCTGCGGACCGACCTGTGCCTGTACACGGAGATCCACCTGATCCTCGCGCAGTACGAGTTCCGGCTGTCGTCCCGCCGCTTCCTCCAGGAGCTGTTCGAGGACGTCATGTTCGAGGATGTGAGTCAGGCGGGGAACGGAGCGGGTTCCGTCTCCGAAGGCCTGGGAGGTGGGCAGACAACGGGTTTACCCCCCCCCCCCCTCCGTTGACCTGTGGACTCCCTTTAGACCTTGGGAGACCGCATGTGTCCTAGCACAATAAAACGTATTTTGAAAAGTCATGGATGCAAATCATAGTTGACAATTATGGCATGCCAACTTCGAACGGTGATTCACTTATGAGATAATGCAGTTATGTTACAGCTACGCGACGAGACGTGGGCTGTATCCAAGATTGTCTGATTCACATGATTCCCAACAGGAATGGTTCTTAAATGATTTGATAAACTAATACATGTTATTTGATAGTGTAATGTCCTTAGGTGACATTTATTCTACCGATGTGGCCCCATTTTGGCACGTGTGCACGTGTACAGCCCTGCCATCTGTGATAGACTGTCGGTATGCCGGGTGACTGTGACCCGTTCCTCCCTCTCTGCCCGCCGTCTGTGGCGGCTTCAGGTGAAGTTGGAGGCGCTGTGGATCCTGAGTCGGTACCGGCAGGACCGCCTGGACCAGACTTTCGACACGGACACCGTGCGGAGACAGAGCTCACTGGAGCTGGCCGACTTCTGACCGGAGCGGAGCTGAGCTGGGCTGGCCACTCTGAGCTGAGCTGGGCTGAGTTGAGCTGACCTCTGAGCTGAAATGACCTCCAACCTAGTCTGAGCTGAGCTGAGCACTGAGCACTGAGCACTGAGCACTGGGCACTGGGCACACAACCAACCGCTTAGGGTCTACACAGCGGACTCACCAATCTCACAGGGCCTACCTCTATCGCTGCTAGTGTTGGCGATCGCCGCCGGGGCTGGCCAGCGGCCCGGTCTGTCGGGTCGGCGGAGAGCCAGCCGACGATCTGCGACTGTCTGGGTCTGCTGGACTGCCTATGTGAGAGGCGGCCTGGGACGCGTCTGGTCTGCTGGACTGCCTCTGAGAGAGGCGGCCTGGGACGCCTGTGGTCTGGTGTTCTGCCCCTCTGAGAGGCGGGCTGACCCGCCTGCTGTGTATCCGCGGCGGTACGCTGCCCGGCCCGGCACAGTCTGCCGTCTGGCCGACGCTCTCCGGTGCCGGCATTAGTCGCTTCTCACTGGACGCAGCGACGGACGAGCAAGCCTTCCGACGGACGAGCGAGCCTTCCGACGGACGAGCGAGCCTTCCGACGGACGAGCGAGCCTTCCGACGGACGGACGAGCGAGCCTTCCGACGGACGAGCGAGCCTTCCGATGGACGAGCGAACCTTCCGACGGACGAGCGAGCCTTCCGACGGACGAGCGAGCCTTCCGACGGACGAGCTAACGAGCTTTGTAGCAGGGGCAGGATTCGGCCAAATGGGTATAATACGCCTGGATTTGAACTGGAGCTCAGTATAGCTGGCATTTGCGTTGCGCGAAGACGCAGCCTTCTGCCCGTCGAGGGTCAAAGTGCAGGGTGTCTGTGTTATGCGGGCTTCCTGAGCTCATTGGTGCAGTGGGATGGTGGTATTTTGTCAGATGCTATGAGTGGCGCTGATGGTTGAGGCGTTCGCCACTCGTTTTCGAGCTGATCTAGTTGTTGGTATTTGGGTATCGCAAAATGTGATGAAGTGTTGACAGATATTCGTATTTATTATATTGTTACTATCAAGTGTTCGCGCTTATTCGAACCGCAATTATGTGCGTGGTGACGTCATGTTTTTTCACTCGTTGATACTGCTGATGAAACTGAGCTGATGAAGAAAACAGAAAACTGGTCCTATGTAGTTTATTGTTGTCTGTTGCCGCTGGTGGGTCAGTTTATTGACGTCTGTTGCCGCTGGTGGGTCAGTTTATTGACGTCTGTTGCCGCTGGTGGGTCAGGCCCTGGGCCACGGCACCACAGCTGACCAAATGTCAACATACCCCGGGCATATCGAGTTAATTGGTAACGCAGCAACACCAACAGGCGCAGCCAGCAGCCTGGTGCCAGAGCCGATGGCCGCTGAGAAACAAGGCCAGAGAGACCAGCTGTGGGCTCCAGTAATAGCTCGGTCCAGCCGGGTATAGAGACCGGCCCAGCCGGACATTGAGGGAGGCTCCAGGAACGGGGGGGGGGGGGGGGGGCGGCGCGCACCAGCCCCGAAATCCGTCGCGGCCGAGCGTGGAGCGGTACCCTGCACCGATCGCGACGAACACCCGATACTGATCCCGAGTCTATCAACAGAGCATCAGATCACCGACCGGCCGGCCTCCCCGCCGCCCCCCACTCGGGAAAACAACTACTGAGGTCCGTTGCGGAGTAGAACACCACCAAAAAACAGGACACAGTCCGCCTGCGCTCTGCCGGGTCGAGGTGAGGAGACGCCCAGCGGAGGCGCGGCTGGGTTACCGCGCCGGCTTGACCTTTTTGAAGGCGAGCGCCATGTAGAGGCTGCACGCCTGCCACTCGCTGAGGGACATGGTGCCGACGCAGCGCTCGTGCTCGGTGGCGGGCCTCGCGTGGCTGTACTCCTCCTCCTCGGCCAGCAGACTGGTGCCGTGCTGCGCCGGGTACGTCTGAAACACGGCCAACCACGGCTGAAACACGGCACACGGCACACGGCAAACCACGGCTGAAACACGGCACAAGGCAAACCACGGCTGAAACACGGCACAAGGCAAACCACGGCTGAAACATGGCACACGGCAAACCACGGCTGAAACACGGCACAAGGCAAACCACGTCTAAAACACAGTATGTCTGAAATACGGCAAACCACGGTTGAAACACATTACGTCTGAAACACGGCAAACCACGGCTGAAACATGGCACATGGCAAACCACGGCTGAAACATGGCACAAGGCAAACCACGGCTGAAACATGGCACATGGTAAACCATGGCTGAAACACGGCACAAGGCAAGCCACGGCTGAAACACGGCACAAGACAAACCACGGCTAAAACACAGTATGTCTGAAATACGGCAAACCACGGTTGAAACACATTACGTCTGAAACACGGCAAACCCTGCTAAAACCACTGGCTAAGACGCGGGCCAAGACACGGTATACGGCTCTGCAAACCACGCTGAGATGCAGCGTATCACGGAGTCGAAATACGACACAAAATGAAGCCGAGACAAGCCACTGTATAAACGAACCGCGGTTCACCACAACAGGCTGTGACGAAACTACAGCTTAAGCATAGAACGCTGCGGCTAAAACGCGGCATAACGAGGACCTGTAACACGACCAAAAGTAGATAAACAAGGCTAAAACCTACCGCACGCGGCGGCGACTCACCTCAAGTGACTGCATTTTACTGAGCAGCATCTTGCCCTCCTGGTTAGTTTTGTACGTGTCGAACATCTCATCGAATCGCTTCTTGTATACCAGCTCCAAGTCGAACCGTTTACACAGCCTGACGACACGTGGACAGGGGGATGTAATGCTAGCGGGTTCGGTCGGCTATTGCCTGACAAAGCAAGGCTGCAGCTAATCCCGGACAGTTTGACAGCACTCAGCAGGAAGTGAAGTGTGTTAGCAAATACTTTTGTATGAGCTTGCAATATTTTTGAATGAGCCCTAAATAGTTTCGAATGAGCTTTAAATGTTTGTTATAAAGGCAAAGTTTAAAAACTGTCGAATGATTTAAGTACGAAGACCACATAAGATGTATTTATTGAAATACAATTTCAAAGACAGCCGCTGCAATGGTAATTAACAGCCTGTAAACATTTTTTTATTTGCAGGCAAGCCTTCCCATCTCATTCCCACCCACGGTCTTCGAAAGCTGCCAACACATTGTCTTTACCCGCCTCATGATGTCGTCTTCACTCACTTCTCCAGCAGTGGTAGGAAGACGAGGAACTCTGGGCAGTCGACCACACCCTCCAGGAAGAAGTCGTACTGCGCGCCGAACAGCGGCGGCGGCATCTGGTCCGGCTCCCGCAGCTTCACCTGGAACAGCTGGTTCCCGAACTGGCGTCCCCCGGCTCTCTGCAGCCGCGCCCTGGACCGGGAGAAACGCGAGCCGGTCAGACTGGCACACGGTGGAGAGTCATGGCCGGCGGCACGGCAGGCAGACAGGCTGGCGAGAGGGGAGGAGTTGGTCTCCACACAGCACTCAGACAAGGAGCCAATACAGAGGCAAACGTACAGACAGGCGTTCAGTGTATAATGAGTAATACGACTGCACTGGATTGAAGAGGATGAACGTCACTGTGGGGTTACACCTCAAATGTATGCGTTTCATAGTCACACAGTTATTCACTCAACTTCCAGCCGGCAAAAGCATGTCTTTTAAAAATGAACATCAAAATACGGCAGCGCCGTCACCCAATTCGACCCGACCACGTGACCGTACCATCATAGTGCAGGCCAACAGTCTGATAACACCACGTGACCTGTCTCCCCCGCGACACCGCCGCTCTCTCACATGATGGCGTGGCCGTCGGGCACGGTGGCGATGAAGTAGCCGCCGGGCCGCAGGCGGTCCGACACGTTCTCCAGCAGCCGCTCCGCCTGCTGCACGCTCTCGAAGCCGTAGTGCAGCGCGAACTGCACACTCACCAGGTCCAGGCGCATCTCCGGGGTGCGGAACTGCTCCTGGATCCGAATCTGGCGAGGGGGAGAAGTCAGATAAAGGAAATGAAACATAGTATTCCCCTGGAACTGATCCTGGATCCGTGTCTGGCGAGGGGAGGAGTCAGATGAAGGAAATGCAACATATTATTCCCCTGGAGGCTGGAACTGCTCCTGTATCCGTATCTGGCAGAATAGAGGCATATGAAGGAAATCCAACACATCAGTCCACCGTAAACTGCTCCTCCTATCCACATCATATGGCGAGGAAGGCAGAGGCTGAGCGGCTTACTGATGCGTAAGAGGGGCGGACATATTGTGATACTGAGATACGACAGTCGCCGACAACTGCTCCTGGTAATTGGCACATGGATGAGGAGGTCCGGGGGGACGGCAGAGGGCGGACATGTGAGTGACAATGTGACACGCCAGTAGCCAGCAACTGCTCCTGTACCCGCACACGTTTAGGGGGGGGGGGGGACGGAGACAGAAGAGGCAGAGGGTACAGACACGGCACGTGCCCCCCCCCACACACACACACACACAGCTGGCAGCCGGGTACATAGAGAAGGCCACTCAACCTGGTGCAGTCTGTTCTTTAACCGCGGTGTATTCTGTTCCCCGGATCACCAGCGGCCACTCACCCTGGTGCAGTCTGTTCTCTAACCGCGGTGTATTCTGTTCCCCGGATCAGCGCCGTCCACTCACCCTGGTGCAGTCTGTTCTCTAACCGCGGTGTACTCTGTTCCCGGATCACCAGCGCCCACTCACCCTGGTGCAGTCTGTTCTCTAACCGCGGTGTATTCTGTTCCCGGATCACCAGCGTCCACTCACCCTGGTGCAGTCTGTTCTCTAACCGCGGTGTATTCTGTTCCCCGGATCAGCAGCGGCCACTCACCCTGGTGCAGTCGGCGGCGATGAACTCGGCGCTGAACAGCGGCTGCGGGTGCCGGTCTCGCTCGTTGCGCTGCTTAAGGTCGCGGTACCGACCCCGGCACTGCTCCACGGACGTCTCCGCGATGTCCACACAGATCAGATGGCGGATGTCCGCCTGTCAACACATCACATCGCCGCCTGTCAACATCATCACATCTCCGCCTGTCAACATCATCACGCAGATCAGATGCAGGACTTCATACTGTCAACAGATCAGATATCTGTCTGCAGCATCCACGCAAATAAAATGTTTCATATGAGTGCAATCGTCCACACATGTTACAAATAGCCAGGTAGATGTGTTGTTGGGACACTATAAAGTTATAGTAGAATATACAAGATGTGATTCATATTCATCTGACAACAACCGGCGAAAACATGCATTAAAAACACACACGAAAACATGCGTTAAAAACATGCGTTGTTGTTAAGGTCACCTAATCACATTAACTGAGTACTTCACAATACATAACATTCACTGCAATATACAAGAACACTAATACCGAAGTTACGAGGACACAGGGAGGACAAAGACAAACAACCTAAAGGTAGCGGCGAACACCGCGCGCTGCTGGCCCGGCCATCGGCGCGTCTACCACTGACCTTTTTCCACTTGAGCATGTCGCCGCCCTTGCCGCAGCCCATGTCGAGCACAGCCGGCCGGTGGCCCGTCACCGACTCATCCTCCAGTCGGCGGATAAACTCGCCTGAGGACACCCCGGGTCAACTGGTGTCAGTACAGCGACATACCCGCCTGCCGAGCTGACACCCCGGGTCACGTGTCGGTACAGAGATAACAGACAACCGGCCGGAATCGGTAGACAAAGGTATATACAATGATAGTGGTATGTGTAGGCATTCATGAGCACTGAATCAGTGTGCGCATTGATATCATTATACGTCAAGTTAGATGAGAGAACCAGAGTTCGACTCTGACAGGAATGCTATTATTGATTAAATTAAGTAGTTTATTCCTCAACACGGAAAGATACATTAATATGTGAAACTATGTGATATTTTCAGGGACAGACATGATGTGGATTGTGGAGGTAAGTTTTATGATGAAAATTGGTCTTTCTCCACAACAGTATATCGTTTAACCCAGAGCTTTCTATATGCATTTCACATTTCTCCGTAATCGATCGTTTGTAAGAATTGCGTTACAAGTGACGAGTTGCGTTTCAAAGTAATTCTTACAAACGATCGCTGAACAAAATATGTAAAATACATATCGCAACCTCGCAGTCAAAGCATCATAACTCTAGTGAAGAAAGTTACGTTTTTAACGTAACTAAGGTGTTCTGATTCTCCATGCTGGCTGGTGATACATACCTATCAGCATACTCTTCACCCAGTTGTTGAAATTTCTGAGGTAGAATATGGGACTTTTGATTCTGTCTCTGAGGCCAGTGTTTTCCAATTGATTGTAGTGATTTGCAACTGCATTAGCCAGTCCATCCTGCATACAAAAGACATTTACAAATCTACCCACTGCATAATCTGAGCGGAGAAGCTGAACCAGTGTTTTGCGCCGGCGTGTCCCGGCGGCGTGCCGGACACCCTGGCAGCGTCCTACGTGAGTATAATGAGGCTCACTGTGACTCGCTGAGCTGCTGAACAAACCTGTGTGCCAGCTCCGCTAAGACCTGCAGCCTGGTAAAGGATGACTAGAACAGTACCCAATGTTTGCACATCAGTTATGTGGTCAGATTCTCTGATGGGAGCAGCGATAATATTGGGTTAAGTTAAGGCTACAGCCTGCAGTTTTCACATCCAGGTGAATGACAGACGACTATTCACTGGAAATAATTAAATATGCTGTCAAAAAACAAAAACAAAACAAGACCACATACTAGTTTCCCACCAACTGAATGCGTTAACACCATATTCCCAAGGTCACATAATTATAATTATCAGTATATACCTGGTTGCTTGTTTTAACTTTTGTGATTTCATCACTGTGTTCAGGAGAAGGTGGCTTAGTTGGAGCTGCACTAGTCCCACCAGCTTCCTCTGTTCTTTTCTTCTTTGGGATCACAAAACCCCCAGCTTCCCCATGCTTGCGCTTGGGAACTGCTGGGTTTGGATTGGCCATGATGACACTGTGCTGGGGACAAATGTAAAGATCAGCCACATGCAGACTGTTAAACGTGACATAATTTCACTTACTAGTTGTCCTGACATCACAGACTTACTTGCACCTTGCAAGTAAATCCAGGTTTTACCCAAGATTTCAGGCACCTAGATACCTAGATGTATCTAAAATGTTTGTAATACTTCAGCAACACACTTCCCCAGTTTATGTCATTTTAGCTCATTCTTGATGACACAGGTGAAATTGTTACTCATTGACCTCTGCAAGGTGATATGAAGTCATATTCTGAGGTCATCAGCAATGTTTTGCTAAAAACTCTTGATAGAAAAAGATTTAAAAAACTAGCAGATGACATCACTGTGCTTAGCCAAACCGCGTTGTCCCATATGCAACATGACCTACACGGGTCACCAAATGACCTTGAACTCAGATCACATTGAATTTGACCTAGTATTAATATCGTTCAAAACGCCTTGACGAGACAAACACGGTGGCGTAAACGTTATTGCGTTATCTATATAAGATGAAACATTCTTTGGGAAACATCGTTATACCCCAAACTACATTTTATACTTGTATGGCCTCTATAGCCTAAACCATTGACCTGAGGTCAAATTTGAGGACTTACCTACGATTAAAAGTTATAATGACTTTCAACTGCCGTTTTCCTTTTCCTCGTATCATATTTCTCGAAATATTTGGGAACGTTTGAAGCGATGTCCCTGAACTTGGAAATTCAACATTTTATATCTCCTGGTAACCTAAATTTTGACTTGAAGTGACCTTTTCCCTCCACCATGGCGTAGTTGACTCAGAAGCCCACCTGGATGTGCGGTAATTACGGTTACCAGGGACCGGACTTTTGGAACGCTTTGCTCGCGTTTCTCACTGTGTTGCAAATACCTACCAGGATTTTATCGCTTCTCCCGCTCTGCCCCCCCCCCCTCCCCCATCCCCTAGATTATTTCTGAGACCCGCAATTACGGTCGCAGGGACTCAGGCTTAGAAGGCTCCGCTCGTGTTGCTCTCTGGACTGTGAAACCTACCCAGGGTTGTCGTTCCACGGCCCCCGATACCACATCGAAGATACGCGATTGCGGTACCGAAACTGCGTGTCCTTTTTGTCGTAATAATCGTGTCGTCCCCAGGTAAATTTCGCAGCGCAGATAATAACGCGAGCGAAGTTTTCTAAATGTGGGTCCCTGCGACCGTATCCAAGTGTGTGGTCTGGAGGAGTCTGGGGGGGGGGGGGGCACAGATGCATCCCCCCTCTGGAACGTTTCACAGTGCAGTAAGCAGCGCGAGCAGAGATTTCAAACGTGAGCCCTCGGACTGAGAATACTGTAAAAGTAAGGTCAGGTGTGATTATGTTATTCAAATAATTTTAAAGCTGCAAACACATCAAAGCCTCTGGGGGAATTTGGGGCTTGACAATTTTTGGGATGTTAATCTATACTTTTGATGAGTACCTGGTTGCTTGTTTTGACTTTTGTGATCTCATCACTGTGTTCAGGAGAAGGTAGCTTAATTGGAGCTGCACTAGCCCCACCAGCTTCCTCTATTCTTCTCTTCTTTGGGATCACAAAGCCCCCAGCTTCTCCATGTTTGCGCTTGGGAAGTGCTGGGCTTGGATTGTCCATAATGAAACTATGCTGGGAACAAATGTGAATATCAGCCACATACTTAATGTTATACACATTCATAGTTAAAGGCAAAATATCACTGATACATTTTCCTGACATCACAGACACACAATAGCCCCTAGCAAGTGAGTTTTTTTCCCAGATTTCAGGCACCTATATCCATATATAGAAATAGAGATGGAGATGGAGATGGAGATGGAGATGGAGATGGAGATGGAGATGGAGATGGAGATGGAGATGGAGATGGAGATGGTGATAGATCACATGAGGCACCACCTGCACCACCACCACAAGTTTTAAGGTGGAAGTAATTTAAATATTAGACTTGAAATTCAAACAAGTCACAAATAATTTATCTTCATAAAACAAAACAGAATGAGCTTAAAATGTATTGGACTAGCCCATTTCAAACTTTCTATCATGATAAAGGAACATGACATGCTAAAGGATAGCTGCTACACACCTCAACCTGAGCTGTGTTTGGTAAGTGTAAATGTTTTTCTTTAAAACTGCCAAGTGGTCAGCAGATACCACCACACATTACTAAGCAGCATGCAGCTGTAGCCACTGAGCCAACTTGTGGGTTTTGTGGAGCTGTGATAAACACATAAGCACTGTAAAGGCAGCCACACACTATGTCCATTTTGATTGGTATGCAGAACCAGTGATGTCACAATTTTCTGCACATCAACAGTGATTTTCCATTGTAAATTATTGCTGATTCATAGAAAACCACAGTGACATCACCACCTCCACATGCCTAATAGTCTGAAGCCCAGTGTCCACCGCCACCAGGCACCAGCCAACAACAGACAGGTCAACAACAGGCAAGAATAATCCCGATCAAAGTAAGGTAAGGTAAGGTAAGAAAGGTCACAAAAGGGCTGCAGTCAGCTGGCTATTTGCCTTTCCTATCCTGTGGCGGCGGGCACTGGGAAATGCGGGCCACTTTTCATGTGCAATTGGAGTGAAAAGATAGCAAAGTTCAGCAGTGTTGAATATCTTTTGTTCAGGTCTGCTATTTTGTGTGCACAAGTGGTCTGGATGCGCTGGTCCCGACACTCAAGGTGTTAACATAGGATGGTGGAGGGTGCCAGGAACGTCTTTTGGGTGTTTTAGATGGGGAAGCAGAGGCGCCTGGCGCCTGCCGTCGAGTCGCAGTGGACCCCACTGCGACCCGAAGGCAGGCGCCATTTGTCCGCATCACCAACTCCACAAAAACAGAGTAGCTCAAAGCCAGTCAGGATGAAGATGACTGCGGATGGGTTACCAGGCCACCGCCAAAGCCAGAGTCGGCTCTATGCCTGCTGGACAGGATTGTCCAATGTTTGTCATTGTTACCAGACCTTGTGATATTCCTACTTTTGGAGAAAGTGCATACAACACCCTTTCATGGCCTTTCCTGTCCTGCCTATTGTTGACCGGTGGCGGTGGACACCGACCAACCGTGTGCAGCTGATGTTACTGATCACATGTGTTTTGTTGTAAACCGAGCACGATATTTACCTAGAAAATCAAAATGGGACTAGGGAGGACTCAAATCTGGAAAGGATTTGAACATCGGACAATTGCACAGAAAGCCAATTAGGTACTTACCAATGTGCCAGCTGTATATTACCAAACAAAACTACATGCCAGAGTACATATATCTGCCCTGAATATTATATTTTGATAAAATTTAGATTGAAATTATGTTGCAATGCGAAGCGTGTTGCATGGGTGATAGTTATATACCCCAAAACTTAAACTTCCTAACAACCAAGTGCCTACCCTATCGAAATGCCCAAACTTCAGAATAGATTAGGTTAGGTAAGGATATGTTAGATAAGGATTTGTGAGGTTAGTTTAGATAACATTATGTTAGTTTGATTAGGTAAGGTTCGGTTAGGCTAGGTAATGTTAGGCAAAGAACGTTTGGGTTATTCGATGACCTGGGTATTCGATCGACGGAAAGGTCGTATTGTAGGAAATGCGATATGACACAGTTGTATTTTTTTGTTATTTATTTCTCACAGCGCTGCCTGTCTCATGCTCGCTATTTTTGTATACATATTATTTATTGACGTCAAAGATGTTTTCAAACCAATACAAGTAAACAGATAAGTGTTGAGTATTAGGCTTATTTAACGTTTGAAGCAAAAATTTCAATGAAATTAGAACGTCTTATTTTTAAATATGTGTTGACAGAAAGTCGCTTTGTGTGTATTTAATACACTTGACGTCATCAAATATAGAAACTTGACTGAAGGTCTTCTGAGTCATCGGCGAAATTCGTGGGGCGTGTTTATCGCATCGTGGAGTTCGCTGGCGAATTTCGTGTGTTGTGTGGTGGTGGGTGGTTAAAGAATAGTTTAATTACGGGTCCGCGAAATAAACATCTGGGATGCTGATCAAAGAATAGTGAGTATTTTTATTTGGAGCATTTCTTGTATGTTACGTAAGATTTTCTGTTAATTATTTCGCCGGTTAGGTCGATACTCTGCCTGCGTCTTAAATGTCGAAGGAAGCTTAATACTTTTTTTCTCATTTGGGTCGATTTGCAAAGCATTTTTTTGACACAAATAAAATGAAGTGCTTATTACCCTTGTTTCAATTATTGCTTGTGATTTAAAATTTTGATTAATCACATATGTGGCAGGAGATTTAGGTTTTAGAAGGTGCACTTGTCTGCCTGGAAGTTGAAATAGTATCAGATGATACTGATGATACATCATTATCATCTGGATTATGTTAGCATGAAATTGTGTAGTTAAAGATTTGGATGTGTCAGGAGACAGGACTTTTTCTTGTCCCTACTTACAACAATATGGGTGTAATATTGGTTCATGTTTGCATGTCATCATTTTTCATGACTAAATCATTCATGTTTGACTTTCCTTGTCATTGGTTTTATCAAATTGGTGATCTAGTTGAGTAAATGCATAAATAAAACAATCTTTTTGGTTATCCAATGTATATGTCCATTGGTCACTATTCAATAGGGATGCATCTCATCCAGTTCCATGTAATTCAGTAAGAGTTCGCAGGTCTGCTATTCTATAAAGGCATGTATTGCCAATGTGTTATTACTTGATACAATATAGGGACACCTTTATTGCTGACTCTTTGTTGTTGTTAATATTCCCATCAATGCACTGCTTTGATTGTTTAATTTCATGTTTTATTTTCTCCTTAAGTCTGCTGGGATTTTCTTTACATGATATATATATATATATATATTCCCTTATTACCAATATGTTTAACAAATCTGATACAATAACTTTTGTTAGAACTTTGTTGCAGGGCCCTCAATTTACTGCAAATGACAGTTCTGTGCCCAATATTGGCTAGCTTTGTATTGATGCTTTTGTGGTAACCCAAGGGAATTGGCCAGACAATCTGTTTGCAATATGGCAAAATTCAGACCACTGGGAAATATGAAGATTGTATTTCACAATTTGTTTTCTAGACAGAAGAAACATCACTAGAAATGTTTGAGATATATCACTTTCCTTATAGATCAGATATGACACTATTACCACTAGAAATGAGTTGACCATATGTTATACCATGCATTCAAATTCATTTGTATCCCTCTTTTACCAGTGCCGTGCCGGTGCTCGGCCCCACCTTCTTCGTGCTGGGGGGTGGGGTTTGACACCACCCCTTCTAACTCAGTCCCTATGGCACCTAGACTAAAACTAAAGACACCGTTGGAAAGCTTGTAAGAATTCGGTGTGAAAGTATTTCCAAAACAAAACAAAATCGCTGAGGCTGAAATTGAGGTCATCAAAAGTCAAATTTTCCAGCTTTATGACATTGGTCCAGTAATTCACAAACAGCTCAGAAACCAAGCTAGCTGGAAACAAATAGCAAATGAAAAAATCGATATTTATTGAAATTAAGAGTTTGTCACATGTCCTCAAATTTGACCTCATGTCAATAGTTTAGGCTCCATATGCCACAAGTTCTAAATTGTGTTTTTGTTGTTGCAAAAACGTATCCTGCTAAGAATTTTTTAACTGATAAAGCGAATGAAATGAGCTTTGCTTAATCGTGTTTGTCTCGTCAATACATTTCGAATTATATACATGTTGACCTTGTAAGATCAACTAAAAAAAGTACCTTGGGTCAATGTCAAGTGGTGACCCATGTAGGTCTTGTTGCAAATTGAGAGACGCGTCTTGACGAGACGAACACATTGGTGCCAATTTAACTTCTCTATCTGCATTGTGTCAAAAGTTATTGACAAGAAAGTGATGGTGACCTTGTATGACCCTAAATGACCCTGTAGAAGTCACAAAATAAAATTTACACTCGGATCGTCAAAAATATAATAAGATAACACCTAGGAATAATTGAACTGTTATCTTGCATATCCTTGAAAAGGGAAGCATTGTAATATTTCCCCATTGCCTTATAATGGGAAGGTCACGAAATTGACCTGACCTTAGGTCACCGACATACAAATTCCGAAATATACGAGTTTTAGGTACTCATGTCTTGATGACTCCCTGCAAGTATAAAACTGATCAGAAAAAAACTCTGGCTTTGGCACAATCTGAAAACTTTTTTAGAGGTCATGTGACCTGTTCTGGTGACCTGACCTGAGTTGACCCGAGCCCATTTTTTTCAAAGTGTGCGGAATTCACGCCCCAATAGCTACGCCAAAAACGGCGGCGCTTCGCGCCTCGTTTTTTTTTTGCTATCTGCGAAAAACCTGACGCGTGTTTGTAGCTCGGTGTGGGTTAACCCGCACCTTACCGGGGTATATTTAATAATTCAACTTACTTGGCGGAGCTATTTTTAGTCCCTGCGCTCTGATCTCGAGAGAACTACTGGGCCGATCGTCAAAATTCGAACGGCATTCGATAACCCTGACAACTTAATTGTAGGAAACTAAATTTTGTTTACCTCAGGGTCATCGTCTACGCAATTTGCCTTGCATGCATGATATGAGGGAAGCTGTACCTATGAGTCGATATTCTAATGTCATCGCTGTGCTCTCCGGTTGTTGCTCGTCACCTGATCATTACCATCAGCTCATTACCAGCTGTTGACGCTGTTTCGATCTGTTTCAGTCGCGTCGTGCTGCCACTAACAGTGGATGAGGTGAGACACTTTTCCTGTTTGTCATTTGTCGAGTAGAGTATGGACAAATATTGTCCATGCTGTGTGTAGATATCAACAACATTGCACAGTGATGCTGCATTTTTAAGGTAATACCTGACTGTTCATAACTATATACTTAATATTTTGTTCAGAATTAAAAAGGCATCTTTGACTACTGCCTCTTATAGACTCATGATGACGTATCAGCTGTCATCCCGTTCCTATTCATGTGAAGAGTTTTAGCCCATTGAGGAGCTGCATTAGTTTCAACTAATGAATTTGTATGTGATGTGTATCTAAGCCATACTGTTATTTGTTTTTCAGTACCAAGTGGGTCAGCTGTACTCAGTCGCGCAGGCGAGCAAAAATGAAACCGGCGGCGGAGAGGGCATTGAAGTGTTGAAAAACGAACCCTATGATAATGTACCTCTCTTGGGAGGGAAGTTCACAAAGGGGCAATATACGTACAAAATATACCATTTAGCTAGGTGAGTTATTCAGTAAGCTTTGCATAGCTGTTGTTTTAGTCTAGTTAATTGAATTACCATGATTAGCTGTATGTGTTGTAGTTGCACAATACTCATATTAAGGTGCACAGGAAAGCAATTGTTCTTGACTGCTTGTTGCGGCTCTACAAATATGTAACAACTGATCACTCATGCTTTGTATCACACGTGTTCCATTTGTTCCTCCACACTGCAAAGCGATGTATGCTTTCCACGGATGTCCGGATAAGATCTGACTAAACCGTTCTGCGTTTTCAGCAAAGTACCCTCCTTCATCCGACTGTTAGCGCCGAAAGGTTCACTAGAGATTCACGAAGAGGCATGGAACGCCTACCCCTACTGCAAAACGGTGCTGACGGTGAGTTTCGGGGACGGGAGAGCTGGACGAACGGCGGGTTGTGTCGCCCGTTACTGTCTCTGACTTCAGTCTCTAGAACCTAGGTCCCGGCAGAGCGCCGATACACCGACCGAATGGAGACTCCATCACGTGCAATGTCAAACAAACTTCACTGGGGAGGGGGGGGGGGGGGGGGGGGG
>JARBER010175693.1:0-15759 GCA_030265075.1 Balanus glandula
GATAATTTCTTTGCATTTTTGCATTACAGCACATGCACAAGGTGTTTGGTATATCTTCCGAACGGAGATAGATAGAGAGACGCCTTACACATAAATGTGTTGCCTGTCACAATGAGAATCTAACGGTATCTCATTTTAGAATCTGAGGTCAACTGGTTGCCTTTGGGGTCAGGTCAATGGCCTAAAGTACACAGATATACACAAAAGCGATTCATTTACTCGTACTTTGTCCACAAGCATAAAAAAAAATATTTCAAAAAATGACGTCAAGAGTTTCATATAAACAAAAAGCCATAAGTCAGTCAAACACAAAGATATTACTTTGAAATTGCGTAGCTGTTGTTCATACATACTTATTTCTTTTACACATATTCCGGTTTGTTGATTGACTTAACATTTGTATGGTGCTTTTATTAGAAAAAATATTTGTTTTAAGTTTCACTTTTATATTTTAGGGTCAATTAAAAAAACAGAGGTAGCCAAGCCATATTGTACCACTTGTCAATTGACATCTTGTCACGTTTACGGTTTGAATTATGCTTGATAATCAGATTCTTCTACTTTTTTTCAAATACTTATTATTTTTTGCCGAATATGGTAAAATATGACGTTATCAAAACCAACGCTGTTTTCTTTTTAGCTAATAAAAAATCGATGACATTTTTGTCAGCATGCGTACAAGTGTTGTAAGTTCAGCTACCCAAAATTGCAGCCCCATGCATCACATGTGTAAAACTTTCAGCAATAAAAATATCCAGGGAATCGTTTTAGGACCCTCGTAGTAAACCCGGGTAAACCCGCGCTCCATCGTGGTCTCAGCCGAACACCATTCTTCGGATAGAAATTTAACTTAAATTTGTTCTTTGTGCAGATTGTCAAACATATGCTAGTTTTATCGTAAAAGCCGTGTGTAGTGATGCCCCGAAAAGGCATATATCTAAGAAATGTCTTAAAAATCGTAAATTTGTTTGACAAAAGATGTCAAATTAATATAAGAGAAGATAGCCTAAGATTAAGCTTGATAAACCGTAATATTGTGCTCTGCGTTATTTCAAATACTCCTCAGGGAATATTTGTCTCCGGTCAAGCACGGGCTAACGCGAGTTAAACGTCACGAGATTTGTCCATTTTAGTTTAACTGAATATACCGAACAGTTGTTGCGTTGAAATCCGCAGATTACGTCGTTTCCGAAGCATTTTCTTAAGATTTAGAGGGATTTAGAGATTTAAGATTTAAGATCATATCTAGAGATTTTAGATTATACTAGAGATTTAAGATTAACATTTAGAGATTAAGAGAGTTTACCTGAAAAATGACAACCTATCTAAGTTAAGAACACGCACTGAAGAGCATTTTTGTGCCGCCCCTTCGTCCTGTAAGACCTTCCAAATGTATTGAACGTGCTAGTAAGAACAGTCAGAATAGCAAAGTCAATAGGCATCATGAAAACATACACTCTGTAACATGTTTCTAACCATAGGCCAATATCTTCAAGGTCAAAGGAGCTCACTAAAGTCAAACTTGGCAAATATCACAATTTTGTTAATATTATTTGACCTCGTTGACGTCACAAGTCACCAGTAGGGTGTCCGAAGCTTGTAACTGTGTTTCGGCATGAATATTGACGTAAGCTTCCGAAAGGCATTTCAATAATCACGACCCGACTGATGGTTCAGAAGATATTGCTTCGCCAACCTCGATTCTAGTCCCCATAATGTAATACAAATCCATATAGCTAAAAATTTACCGACCAATTATTCGCTAATAATATGTTGTAAATAGAGCAAAATCGTACTTCCCTGCGCTGTCGCTTCTTTCATAAGCTATTTACGGAAGGATGCAAGGGCACAACAGTGCTTCCTCCCTGTAGTGCGCAAGTTGAGAACTAATTTTGAATGGTGGTATATTGCCTTTAACGCCAGCCGACCCTTTGCCTAGCGAAAAGACAGTTTTCTAGACTTGACGCATTATGTCTCTTAAATTATCTCCCCCCCCACCCCCCAACCTCCCCGCCTGACTCTTGCCCCGCCCTCACTGTCATCACTCCTGGGTGGCGTTGGTGGCGTTGAAGGTCCGCCCCCGCCACGCCGCCGCCCCGCCCCCGCCGCCCCCGCCCCAGCCGCCGCCGCCGCCGACGGCCGAGCATAGTCGGCACCGTCGCCGATGCGTCAGTATCGACTAAGCGAGCGTCGGTGTCGGAGCAGGGTGGCGGTGCGGTGGTGACCGGTGAAATGGCAGGGACGCCGCGCTGGTGATGCTGGGAGCGCAGGCAGGTGAGATCTCCACTCTGGCAGCAGTACAGACTCGAAGTACTCTCCCGCAGGCTGAGGTGGTTCCAGCGCCACAAAGAAAAGTGAGCGGCGAAGCTTTCCTCGACAAATGAGCAGTTGACAGTTGTTCACAAAGTTTCGAGAACCGACTATTTATTTATATAAGATAGATAAATAGACAGACAAAACAAAGTAGTATCCCAATTCTTTGTAGAGCACAAAAGTAGATAATGAAACTGGGTTACCTCTTCCTTATAACGGAGTCGAAAACAAATAAGTTCATCATCTACCCAACAGCACAGTGGAGACAACTCCGAGACCCGAGTATCGATGCAAAAACCAAAATGGCATTGACTGACATCAAGAGAACATATCCCATGATATAGCGACAGCGTCAGAGCGGTGCGATGCTTCCCACTCGGCGGTCGGCAGCTGTTGGACGTGCGTGAGAAGGCCTCCGTTGCTCGGCAGCAGCTGCCGTCGGCGGCAGTCACGCCGGGCTGGGCCGAGCGAGCCGCCCGCATCGCTCAGCTGTATGTAAATCGGGGCCGACGGCTGCCGTCGCCGCTGGCACCGCCACCTGAATCGATAGACAGGACGTTTGCTGAGCCCTCCATCGATCGCCATATGACCTATGGCTTATTTTATTTTCATTTGTATATAAAATGGGACGAACTGTATTGAGGCTGGCATCAAGGTTTATGGAATATGATATGGAACAGTCCAATGCTGGTCTGTGTCTAATGTCTATGGAGGTAAAATGTCTATGGAGGTAAAATGCTTTTGTATGCTTGGTAAGCAGATTGCAGTGGACAGCATATAATTGAAAATAGCAACAAGTTTTTTTTCAAGATGGTTAAATTGCACAATGCGCATATGTAATCAAAGCGATAGCTCAAAGGCCATTCATTAAAGGATATACCGTTTATAAGCGTAAAGCAATATTATTATCTATAATGTCCTATTTTGTGGTAAAGGGGACCACCCTTCGGTGCAAAATGAATTCAACGGTGGCATTTAGGGCACCTCGTTTTGTGTTTTCGATCATTCTTTATAAGATAAATAATTATAATGTTTCTTTTTTCATTGAGATTTAGCATTGTCTGCCTATCATAATTATCGCTTGAAATCAATTATACCATTGTTTTGGATTCATTGTGTTTTTGTATTACGGAAAGCGATGGTTCATGTATATAGCTGCTGAAATACCATATATACCATATATAAGCTGCTTTATACAACCAAATGGTGATTGCCAACGGCTACTTCAGCTTAGCTATGCCACAGTTCAAGGCTAGGATTCTAGACTTGCTTCGTGCGTAATCACTCGTGACTGTAACCGTGTTTATAGTGCTCATTTTCTAGCCTTAACTATGTGTGTGTATTTGACCGTAAAACGACAATGGTCGTATATTTGTCCAGTTACAGAGGAATGATGTGATGAAGTGTAGAAATAATAATAATGATGATAAAAATGATGATTATTGATTTCTACTAATTTTTCAAAACATTTTATTGCATTTTTCCCTCATTTAAAAATAGTTGCCATGTCAATTCACATTGTCAGTAGGTACATCGTACATCGGTCAGTACATCGTAATTATAAGTTTTGGCCATCAACATGTAAAAAGCTAGCAATTATCTTCCACATTAAGAAGCAAAATTAATGTGATTATGCTAAAAAAAATGAGCACGAAAATGATGAGCAATGAGCATGTCTATTTATGATAAAAAAACGTACAATGTAATGCGCTGTTAAATGTTAACAAATGTTGAGATGTAACGCTTTTGAGACTAAATTACATGAATTTTGTTGCTTTAGATTACCGACAAGTGATAATTTATTTCATGTTGATGGTCAAAAAATATAATTTTGATGTTCTAGAACTTTCCACACAAAAAAATTACAAAGAAATCAAAATTGTACACTTAAACAAAAATGCAAGAACTGATAAAATTATATTTTATTGTAAGTCACCCCACTTACCCGTAAGAAGTATATACTTTGCCATGAGCTCACAACGTTATCGTCCATCAAAACTCGAAGTTATCTCAGGTCAAGGTCAAGGTCAATAAGCCCAAAAAGATCACATTGCATTTCATTCAACTTGTCCAGACAAGAACAGTAAGATGGCGCTTACAACATTACTCTAGCTTGATTTGTTCAAAATGTAATGGCAAATACCGTATTTTCATAATACAATTCACATTAAGTGACAAAATGCAACACATTTATAAAAAACGCATTAATTGTATGTTCTTTGTCAAAAAATAATAAATCGCTAATTGTTGTTATGGTCAAGAACTACAATTTCGAGGCACTAGGTGTCACTAAAAAAGTTTCGACATTCCAAAATCTGATAAAAATTGGATTTTAAGTGTAAAAAGGTAAGAAAACTCTCGTGTAGCTGGCTCATTGGCATAAGCGACACATGACCAATTTATATTCCGTTCTCAACTACTGCAGCGATAATGGCGGAGGAAGATCTACCTGCACTGACCTAGCAAAAATGCCCGAGACGATAACCTAAAAACACGTGACCCAAGAGGATATGATTGTGTAAGTATTTGTATGTGAGCAGGATTATCCTATGCACCCATTTTGATAAAAATAAGAAAGGTCGGGCGTCAGGCACTGGTTTTTTCGTCGCGGGACTCCCCGGCGCTGCGGTAGATGCACGTCGGAATTTAGTGGGCGGTACACACGGCAGGCGACTGCCCCTCCCCTCCCTCCCCTCCCCCTAGCCACTATGTTCCGTGGACGGTCACCGCACGACCTCGGTCACACGGTTCTAAAGGTCAGGCGGGGTGAGCCGGGCTCGCAGGAACAGCTCCGCTGAGAGCCCTCCTTCACCCACCAGCGACACGGAACGCCATAACCATCCGGCAGATCTGGCAGCTCATCAAATGGCATCTGGCAGCTCGTCAAATGGCCACCTGTCGTCGGCATCGAGCTGTGGCGCACTGCAGACAAAATGACCTAGATCAAGTTTGGTGGTAACGGTCAGGCAAAGAGATCAGTGCAGGGTGGTGAGGTAGATTGGAACGGGAAGATAAAGGTGTCGTAATAAACCAGGGCGTGAAAGCTGGGTATGCTGGTATAAGGGGGAACCAATGGAATAGGAAAGAGAGGCACGAGATAAATAGAAGGAAGTCAAGGCTAATAACAATTTTTTGGAGACAACGTGAACCAGCTTTGAAGGTGGCATGCCATTGTCATTATGGCAACAAGGATAGATGTGAATGATGGATTGATCTGGCGACAAGGATAGAAATGTTGCCTTCCTACAAATTTTGCAATGCCCTATCAGTAACTGCGTGCAAGACTGTTATGAAGTAAAATCTTTTCCGTCATAGGTGGGACCTTCAAGTCTCGCACGCAGACACGGCTAAATGGTGTAACAAGATCTAACTGATGCAAAAATGCCTGCCTGAAAGCATACCCCTTTCGACTGGTTTCCTCTTAATTAATACATCTGTTCACTTGGCAAAAAACAGCTAGAGATTGGAAGCCGTTTTGTAAATTTTACTAGTTTAGCGGCGGCGCAGATAGCGCTATGCAGTTACGGTAGGAGTGTACGAAATGATAACGCATGCAGGAAACCGCGGGGTCCACCATAATGGCATCGTGTCACACCAGTAACCTTTCTCATGAAGCTATTTTTACCACGGTTGTAGATTGTAGATTGTAAATTCGATTTTTCAACGGTATTTTAATAAGTGATATGCACGTTCTACGTCAGAGTCAGAGAACGGTGTGCTGTCGACTGCGCAGGCCGGCCGTGATCGACCGCACCCTATACACCGACTAAAAAACGCGCGTATCACTTATTAAAATGCAGATGAAAAATCGAGTTTACAGCCTACAACCTACAATCGTTGTAAATATAGCTTTAGGAGAAAGACTACAGATCTCCGCACAAGATCAGAGGCCTGCTCACGGTCACCTGTGGTTCGGCGATCAACCGCAGGCTCTAAAAATTGTCATTTTATGTCAGTTGTTTTATTAAAAATAGCTTATTCAGCTATACAATTTGAATGAATCCAGCTAGACGGGCATGGTAAAGGCAATCTGATTTTCTTAGTCATGGCACATTGAATGACGTCCACTATGATTTGTTTCTGGGATTTCTTGACCTATAATTTGACCTGCCTCCGCCCCTTTCCTCATGCGTCACCATAACAGGCGTCTGTTGAGCACTAAATGCCACTACGAGCCAATTTACATTACATCTTCTTTTGCGGTTCAGCGGTTGATCTGTGCCAACCGCGAAACCACAGCAAACCGCCGCCGCGTGACGTTACACCTTTTGCTTCGTGACCTTCCCCAAGTCTCACTTACTTGAAATGAAACCACTTTGACAGAACCAGGCACGGTAAAACATAGGTCTGAGGTTATAATTGGGCTTTTTAAGTTGATTGGTCATACCGTTTGGCCAAGATAAAAAGTAACCAATATTTTCCTCAACAACAAACTATATACTCTATATAGTGCACAGTCAAAACTGCGACATCATTTGAATGCCAATTCAATGGCAAAACAATATCCACCAGTCGTCCCCATCAGGAAGCTTGCACCGTTGAGTCGCGACCCTATACAGCAGATGCTGCATGGGGTGACCTCCGTGGTGGTCCCGGATGCGCGGCAGTCGGGACATGCTGCAGGTGGTCCACCGTGCGGCTGATCTGGTCGATGGTGACGCACCCCTTTCTCGACTCTGATAGCAGCCTTGAGCAGTTCCTGAACTGTTGCAGGGTTTTCCCTGTAGCCTCTGTTCCCGAGGTGTCCTCACAGCATCAAGTCTAGGGGTGACAGGCCGGGCGAGTGCGGAGCCCACGACACAGCTGTCTTGAGGCTGATGTGTCGCTCGGGAAAGTTCTGCTCCAGCCAGATCACTGAAGCCCGTGCCGTGTGCATTGTCTCTCCGTCTCGTTGGAGCCACTCTCTTTTTCTCGGTTCACTTCTTGACGTTTCCCCAAAGGTTCAGACCTGAGAACAGTTGAACTGGCTAAAGCAGCACTTCCGCGAGCGACACATGAGCTTCCAGACGGTCGTGTCGTTTGCTCCGCACTCCCCTGACCTGTCGCCTCTAGACATGAGGCTGTGGGGAAACCTCAAGTACAGAGGTTACAGGGAAATCCCTGCGACAGCTCAGAAACAGCTCAAGGCTGCTATCAGAGTCGAGATGGGGCGCGTCACCGTCGAACAGATTACGCTCGCGGTGGACCACCTGCAGCACGTCCCAACTGCCGCGCATCCGGGATCGCCACGGGGTTCACCAAGAGCATCTATTGTAGGGTCGGGAGGACTCAACGGTGCGACCTTCCTGGTGATAACGACTGGTGAAGATTGTTTTGCCATTTAATTTACATTCGAGTAATGTCTTAGTTTTGACTGTGAACTGAACAAATGTTTCTTTATAGAGGAAATTGTGGGTTACGTTTTATTTGGGCCACCTGGTACCGTCAGTATACAAATGATCTTCCCTGGCTCTGGGTCTCCCACAGTTGGCGAAACGATAGCTGGCTATATCCACCACCGTGGAGGGGTCGGACCGGTTTGACAGGTGGGGTGGTCCACTGCCGTGTGATACTTGGCGGAATCTGCACCGCTTCGTACTGACCCGACCCACACAGACCGATCGGCCGGACGATAACTATCCGCGAGTGCGGCGACGCTGCGTGGCAGTCCGCGGCTGGATATGTAAGCAGACATAAAATTATAGTATGTTAGCGATAATGTCTAAGCTGCCCAATTTTAAGGAAACTATACATGTGAATCATAACTAAGTATGTATTTCGTACACCACTGCACAAACTAATGTTAAGACGAATTATTATAATTGCGTGTGTATTATTGTAATATGCGTACCACATATTTGTCTATATCATTATGAGGTGGACTCGAGTAAGTTTGATTTTGTAACTTCGGGATTCAGTAATGAATGTAAAACGTGCTATGATGTAAAAAACGTATACAAATATTATATGGCGCTAGCTAGACTTCAACCCACTTGCAAGCTGATGACATTCCAGAGGTCAAACGCTCTACCGTCTGAGCCACTATAAAATGGCATGCGGAGCGCTGTTATTCGGCCTTCAAACGTAGATCTCCGCTGGCTGAAGATCCTGACCTATGGACCTTCAACTCAAACAGCCCTGACCACCACCTCGGTTGCGGCGCATTCCTTTCCTATACCACCCCGGACTTCCTCCCCTCACCAGGTCACGTACTTGTCAGACAGCCAGAATAAGTACCAGCATACGGTGGGGAAACCACGTTTATTGGGCCTATCGCGACCGTAGCGTCACGGTGGCAAGGCAAGACAATTTGTATACCGACTGTAAGTACAGTCGGTATACAAATTATCTTCCCTTGCCATCACGTGGCACTATGGTCGCGATAGGCCCAATGAACGTGGTTTCCTAACGTATTCTGGTTCCCATTGGGGCTGTCTGACATTTGCATGACCTGGTAAGGGGAGGAAGTACGGGGTGGTATGAAAAAGGAATGCGCCGCGGCCAGGTGGTGGTCAGGGCTGTTTGAGTTAAAGGTCAATAGGTCAGCTATCCATAGCCAGCGGAGGCCAGGCATTTGGAGGACGAATAACACCGACATTTGCATGTCGAATTGGCACAATCGGTAGAGCGTTCGACCTATGGGTTGTCATTAACTTGTGTGTATGAGCCTGGCTAGCGCCAGGTGATGTTTGTATCTGTTTTTTATCTTAGCACGTTTCACGCTCAGTGCTAAATCCCGAAATTACGAAAGCAAACTTCCTCGAATTCACCTCTTAATTATTTAAATAACAATTCGGTACGCAAATTATAATGATACGGGGTGGTCCAGACAAAAGTTGACCCAGCAACTTACAAATAACATTTGCTATATTCGTCGTATAATGCTGTGTGATACAAGTGATACAACATATGAATGCCAATGAAATGACAAAACGTATGACATCATTGCATTCAGTTTAGGTACATACATATGTTCCTGTAGCTTGTGCACTGTCTACTAAAGGTTGCCCTAAATGAGCGCCCTTGCGCTAAAGGTCGAGCGGTTTCCGGCCGTGGTGGAAGTTCTCGATGGTTCTATTGACTAAAGTCTATAGCGAGATAATCTGCTCCAGCTCCTCTTTGATGGTGTTCTTGGGCTACTTGATGGTGTCGGCTTACCCTTATACACCCTGGTCTTCAAGTGACCCGAGCATAGGGCATCAGGACGGGTGAATGGAGAGCCAATGGCACCTCAGTTTTCAGGCTGATGTGAGTGTCACGGAAGTGATCTTCCAGCCATAATTTGTTAACACATGCAACTCTGAATCATTTAGCTGGCGCCTTGGCAAATTGATGGCAGGAAAATTTATGCTTAGAAGATCACTTCTCTGTCAGGCAAATCAACTTGAAAACGAAGGTGCCTTTGATTTCCAATTCGCCCCTCCTGTCGTCCCTATATTGCATTATCTGGGGCCACTTGAAGACCAGGGTGTATATGGGTAAGCCTACGCTATCAAGTAGCTGAAGAACGCCATCAAAGAGGAGCTGGAGAGATTAGCCTTGCTATAGCCAACAGAACCATCGGGGACGTCCATCGCGTTTGGGGACCGCTCGTCCGGTAGCACTTGGCACACCTTTTGGGAGGCAGTTTACGAGCCACTGGAACATATCTGAGCTTAATGCAATGATGTAATATGTTTTGCCATTTCATTGGCAAGCGTATGAGGTATCATATAACATCATATGACACATGTATAAAATGTTATTTGCAAATTACTGGTGTAACTTTCATCTGGACCACCATGTATACACACACAAAAAAAATAATTAGTCTTTAAATCATTCGTACAGCGGTCTATGAAGTGCATATTTAAGTACGGTTCACATATATTATTTCTAAAAGCCAGCTTAGATATCCTCGCTAACATAACTAGCATTTTAGGACTGCGTATATTCGCAACCGCGGTCTGCCACGCAGCCTCACTACACTCACGCATAGCTATCGCCCGGCAGATCGGTCTGTGTGGCTCGGGTCAGCACGGAGTGGTGCAGATTCCGCCAAGTATCGACCGGCAGTGGACCACCTGTCAAACCGGTCCAATCCCTTCTCGGTGCGGAATACAACCAGCTATCGTTTAGCCTGCTGTGGGAGACCCAGAGCCAGGAAAGATCATTTGTAAGTACACCGACTGTACATACAGTCTGTATAAAAGCAGAAATGAATTATGTTTAGCGATTTCGTTTGGTCATTTTTCTAGTGCCAGAACTTCCGTTGCAAGGTACGGTTTCAAGGAAAAACTGCATTTGTTAACAGTTTGTTAGCTAAGCGCACCAGGGACAATCATCGAAGCTGAAGTGAAGCAAACCATTGATTTAACTTCCATACATACCACGATCATGAAGATTGAATATGACGGGCGCGAAGAACCAAAGGACGCACAGCTGTAAACTAACATCACAGCAAACGCATCAATCACGACTGAGCCAAATGTGCCAATGGCCGCCAAGGCCGTATAAAATGGCCACTACCGTAATGCTCGTTCAGGAGAACGAAGCGACGATTGGCCTGTAAAGGCTTTTATACATTTACTTCATTATTAACCACTACTTTTAATTTTGCATTCATTTCGATCTTAATTTTGTTTGCAGATAACTTTTAACCGTGAATTCATCTTAAAAATTATAGTATTTATCTAGTCTATTACGAGAAATTCTGGGCTTCTATTCCGAGCATTATAGAAGGAACTGGACTACCCCCATTTGCCAGATTACCCATTCAAATGCATCGAATTCGGTCAAGCTAAGGGAAACTATTACATTCTAAGCTCATGTTATTATGCATTTATTCATACACTTTCAACTGATAAGAAAAATCACTTGAAAAATGCGTGTTCCTACGAGCTAGCCCAACTTTACCTAAACTTTACCTGAAGATTATCCAAACTTTATCTGGACTAAGCCCGACGAAACAATTCATCGTGAAAACGGCTAATGACATATGTAATTGCATAAGTTACTAACCATTTGCAGTGTATGGTGTATACATAGTGTATACATAGTGTATAGTGTATATAGTGTTACTAGCGTATACATACACTATGCAAGTGCATGATTGTATATGCCAAACATTAAAGGAAATAGACCACCTTCAATATTAGTTTTGAACTGAGATAGCAGTTTTGTAGCCCGTGACGAGAAACCTCTGAGTCTCAGTGCTTTCGGCTGAAAATACACTCTTCCCGAAGATATTTCAATTTTTGTGGAAAAAAATCCAGAACCCAGAGCTAAGAATGTGAATTATGCTTTCCATTGCACACCTGTGCAGAAGTAATACAATCAGACCACCAGAGACCAATCAGAATCAGCCAATCAGCTGGCAGCTAGAGTTTGGCGCATCTATTACGTGCTAGCGTGCAGACCACAGCATAGTTCTGATTGGCTAAACAGCATGCGCTTTATTTGAGCAGAGTCAGAGAGTATGTACATACATAGTTTGTTTTAATTAACTTTAAACAATTTTAACTAATTAACAACTTTTTATTAACAACAGTATTTGCCATTTTTGAAAACAGGAAAATTAACTGTATTAAACAATATAATCAGTTTGTTTTCTGATAAATTTTCGAAAGGTGGTCTGTTGCCTTTAACACCACACTCTTCGGCAGAACATCCTTAGCAGAGGTTATGCGGCCACAAATGCCTGCTGCCATAACAACCACTATTGCTCTCGCCAGTTCATTATTCCCTTGCCCAACTGATGACACTTCCAGCGCATTTGATACAGTTGTGAGCAAGGTTTTATCAAAGTACTTGGCCCTATAACTTTTGTGAGGCTGGGATGCATATCAGCAAGCCAATGTTGGGTTGTTTTCTTCCTTATAGTCGAATGGGATTCTGAAGTTTATGGCTGAAGATTATTGTGGCTTGATGCATTTAAATGACCTTATTACCAACTGCGTAGCCACGGCGTGTTTCAGTAACAATACATCCTTGAATGCCAAATAAGTGGAGGGAAATGCAGAGGCTTTCAGCCTGCGTGGAACAAGTGCTTATCAAACACCTATTTGGTCTGAAGCAATATGTCAAGGTGGAACAAGAGCCTGGCCACCGAGTAAGCTAAACAATAGTGTGTCATAAATTCGGCTAGTACTTAGAATAGAACTAGAAAGCTATAAATATCCCGTGTTCTAGTTTTCAGAAATAAATTAAAAGCTATAATTTTCTTGTATCATTTCCTATTCCCTAGCATTATTAAAAACTAAGAATGAAAAACAAACTCATACATACAGTTTTCCGCATTTATTTTCAATTTCTCCATACACGTTCGATGGCTGTTATCAGTATTGTTAAGGTAATAAGAAGTTAAAGTAAATGTTAAAGAGGAATGTTAACCCTTATCCTACGAGGACCATTTCTCACCTTCGCCCTTCGCCCTTTCAGTCCTAAAAAGATCACCCACTAACCTTTAAGCCAAGCAGAATAGAGCAACGAGGTAAAGACCAGCGTGCTGCCTGCAGTGAGGTAAACCTAACATTATGTTTTTTTATTGTTTCAGGTCATTTAGTGACCTTCCAGCTCACCTGAATGACCTAAGATCGACCAAAGGGTGCTAGAACAGCTGAATGGTAATCAGTTACACAACGGTGGCATTTAATGTTTAATGTGTAATCAAATAAGAGAATGACATTACGAATCGGAAGCGCTCTTAACGCACTCTTAAAATAAAATGAAAACTGTGGATAACGTGGCCAGTCGAATATGTCACCATTGCGATCTTGTCACCATTGCGAACTAATCGCCATTGCAGGTACACTGACAGACAAGAGCCATGAACCGGTCGGAAAAGTACGAGCTCGAAGCGGTGGACTCCAAGACGAAGAAGAAGAAGTATGGGTCGCTGGACCAGGGTGTGAGCTCATCACTAACTCACATCATTACCAACGACTCGCTCGAGGTAAGTGCTCTTTTACCCCGTCCACACCGCACGTCCACGGTTCTTATCGACACGATCAAGCCATCGATTGGTACACTGAGAAAGCAGCATCCCAAATCGTAGTTCTCAAAACCTGTGGTCTGATTTTATAGGAAAAACAACCCCGTAAAATTGAATTTTGAGACATTAAATGGGACGTTGTTTTCTGTTAAGCTTATAAAGTCTCAGTGGGGCTCATTTTTCGTATGAAAAGTAGACCACACGCTTCGAGTTCTAAAATTGGGACATTATCTTCCAAGCGATAATCGCGCTTTTATGTAATCCATACTAGAGCACTGTGTGTGGTTTACACACCAATCGTGTCGCACTTGTACCTATATGATGCACGATACACCTCTTGTGGAGATGCAATGTGAGCATGTATTTTGATACTCACGCGTTCTTAAGTTACAGTAATTGTTTCAAGTTCTGAAATGAAGCGGTCCCATTGAGACTAAAATGCAGACTTATTTTATTACTGTTTTTGAGGTGTTCAATAAATAACACCTCAAGTCTGCATCTGTTGTCTGTTGCCTTGAGAACTGTTCGGTCATGAAATTTATTTTTAACTGAGACCGATTTTCGGTTTTGCAATGGAACCTGTTTAAGAAAATTTTCAAACTGTTTTTTCTTCAGTGTAGCGTTCGTTCATATATGTTCAAGCTGTACGTAGGTCAAACGGCCCAACATACTAGCTCGCAACGTTGTATCAAGTACCAATACACATTATCGCTGCAACAGTAACTGTGCTATACTGACGTAGAAATGCACTTGATCTATCATAATTTGCCATCTAAGTATCTATGGCATCACTCCTCGGGGATCATAATATAGCCGAACGTTTGGTCAATTTGGCCAGCAGAACGCCCGTTTAACATTCTACTGCCGGCAAACGGTGCGGTGTATATCATCCGGCGATCTCATAAGGGTGCAGTTACCGCCGGGCAGTCGAAACTCTTATTCAACGGCGATCCTCATGGTTTATCTTTCGCCAATCACTCGGCCGCAAATCCGTTAAAAGCACTCTGAGTGAGCTGGATGTAGGCTGATGTGTTCGACGTATCCAGAAGTACTATAGCTGAGCATTAACGGCATGCAGGCGAGAAGCAGAAACTACTGAGAACCAGCAATGGTGTATCACCCGCTGTTCCGATGTAACCATAAGCATTCCCACTTTACACTGAAAGCTGCTCACAGAGAAGCAGCTCCCAATGGTCAGTGATAGCCAGGTCATATACAATGTCAGAATGAAAATGTCAGCTAGAAGCCGTGTCTGCCTCAGCGATACAAATCCTTGGTATATGTGATCGGTTGAGCGCAGGGCGAGTTTAATCTCCCCGCTGCTGAGATGAAACGCTCGCTTCATAGCAGTAAATCTCAGAATGGGTGACATTCTGATTGTTCCAGATTAAATTCGGCGTGTATCCCTCCGTTTCTGAAGGCTGACATTGCTATCGACCAGGTTGTAACATTGGGCGGTGGTGCAATAACTAATAGATTATGTCGTTATTGTGGAACACGATTTAACACTGGACAGAGACAAATGGTCTGCATGGCGTGCTATTAGACCTGCGATTTCCAGTACTGTCATGTTCAGCGTTCGAGCTAAATATTGCGATATAAGGACGGCAGCATCGCGGCTGGATGTCAAGACATGTCTTTGTGTTATAACCAATGCTAGCAACCCATGCTTGTTTATGGAATGGTAGCACGCAATAACGTTGAATCCAGGTAATGTATCCTGATGTTAGCGACACCACGTGCCGGGGTGTTAGCCAAGAACAGTGTTTCAAAAGCACTGTTATACTGCATTGTATTCCGGTATTAAACATATAAAGCCCCACGTCATCCTTTTTTCGGGGTTCAAGTCCGTCATATATGAAGTTAAGAACTGCACAGTGCACAGCTGTCATTCATCGTCTTACTCATTACTCACTTCTCACTACTCACTACTCACTACTCACCACTCACTACTCCCTCCTCACTACTCACTACTTACTACTACAAATTTTTAGCTCCAAATTCCTTTAAAAATAAATCAAAATTCAAAAAGGTAAAGTAAGAATAAAAATAATTGCACTCACATGCGGTGTTCATCTCTTTTATTTCTTTTTGTTTACTTATTCTGATTAATTTTGAGCTAACATGGTGTAGATTGAGATGTGACTGGTAAGATCATCGATGTTGCCATTTGAATCGGCTTATGCATTGTTAACGCCACTAATGAACATCATTGTAGAGTTTGATATATAAATAACGTTAATTCCTATAAATTATACGCTTGGTTAGCTGCTCGTAAAATAAGCAAAACTAATAGTTATAAGTGCAGATGCAGCCTGTGAATTTAGATATGCTTGGTAAGACTAGTGATCTCGCCAACTCAGGGGCGGATCTAGCCATTTTGAAAGGGAGGGGCCAAAAAGGGCCATAATTTGAATTATTTGCCAGTGAAATATATATCCTGGTAAAACAAGTGACGCAGTTTTTTGGAGAAGGTAAGGTGCACCCTCTGAATA
>JARBER010175804.1:0-15756 GCA_030265075.1 Balanus glandula
CAGCCTGGTTGCTCAGTTAATCCCCGATGTCGGCCTGGCTGTTCAGTCAGTGACTGATGTCAGCCTGGCTGTTCAGTTAATGCCCGATGTCGGCCTGGCTGTTCAGTCAGTGACCAATGTTGGCCTGGCTGCTCAGTCAGTGACCAATGTCAGCCTGGTTGCTCAGTTAATCCCCGATGTCGGCCTGGCTGTTCAGTCAGTGACTGATGTCAGCCTGGCTGTTCAGTCAGTGATCGATGTCGGCCTGGCTGTTCCGTCAGTGACTGATGTCGGCCTGGCTGTTCAGTCAGTGACTGATGTCGGCCTGGCTGCTCAGTCAGTGACCGATGTCGGCCTGGCTGTTCAGTCAGTGACTGACGTCGGCCTGGCTGTTCAGTCAGTGACTGATATCGGCCTGGCTGTTTTGTCAGTGACCAATGTTGGCCTAGCAGTTCAGTCAGTGACTGATGTCAGCCTGGCTGCTCAGTCAGTGACCGACGTTGGCCTGGCTGTTCAGTCAGTGACTGATGGCGGCCTGGCTGTTCAGTCAATGCCCGATGTCGGCCTGGCTGTTCAGTCAGTGGCCGATGTTGGCCTGTACCAGCGTCGGCGGCAGCGCGAGTCGCCCGGTCAGCCCATTAAATCATGCTGGCCGGCCGTTCCGATTCCGGTGGAGCGCCGGCGGAGCGCGCCGCGTCCGTCGCCGGCGCGCCATCGCCGCCGCGCGCCAGTCGAGCCGATCCGAGCGTCGCTGGGGAGTGATTCGGCTAACAGGACCCGGCGACGATAAGAAAATAAGAACGCGAATCGTTTTGACTCTGAGGGCATGAAATAGATTGATTTTATCGACAGTACGTGGCGGCGCATTGGTAATGACCGGAGAGCAGCGCCGGCCACCGGAGAGCGACTCTTATTTCGCTTTGAGCTGCTTTATGGAGACAGTTGTAGGATACGGCGCGGCCGGCCGCCGATCAGGGCAGGCTCTCTCTATCTCCGCACGCGGCCCGTGGTCGGGCGGCGGGCGGCGGCAGGTCACCCTGCTCCGACGCCGACGCCGCCCAGAGCACTGGTCACCGGTCACAGGGGTCACCCAGGACGGCCGAGCCAGCCAGTCGGCCAGGTCGCAGACTCAAAAGTAATCACTGAGCTCAGTCGAAAATTGGCATATATTCCTGGTTTGAAGAAAATATAACCTACTTTGATAAATATATTTGGAATTAGTTCAGCATTGAATGCAGGGAAACGAAAATTAAACCGTATTTCTTGTATTGACAGACTTTCTGGCATGACCTCCCTCGAAATATAACACTTTTTTGCCGTTTTCTATCCGCCAGTAGTGGACTGATGAAATTAGTTCACACATATGTAGGTAGAATAAGTTTGATGCGGGTCAGCGCGGTGTATCCATCACATAGGTAAGTGAACGGGTACTGTGCGGTGGCGATCGGACCTCGGCCCAGGCCACTCCAAGAAGTCACATTCTAGCGTTCTGTGGCACTGTATAAGACTCAACTTAGCGCTATTTTGAGCTTTACATAGAACCAGTGACGATTTTAACATTACTTAAATACATGGCTCTACGTGGTAAAACTCGCACAGTCAGGGATTGATGCCTCAACAAAATATAAATTCGAGGGGCATTCCAGAGCCCAAGTGTAGGTAACTAGTTTTTGTGCGTGCTTTTGTGTCTAGTGTAACCGATTTTACTAATGTCATATTCCATTTACGTGCCGGTTTTGATCTTCTAAGTTACGAAAGGAACAAGTGTGCCCTTCTGTCACGTATGCAAGGTGAAGGTACACACATTACATACCTACAGTGTTGCATTTTGAATTGTATTTTACTCAATGTATCCATCGGTGGTTTGCCACCAACCAAGTCAGCCTTCTGACCAGTAGCAGTCGGTCAGACCGCGGCGTTGTGAGCAGCGCAGTGACGCCTGTGTGACGTCTGCCGGCGCGTGGCGTGTGCTGGTACCGTTCGCTGTGGCGGGCCGTCAGCAGCGCCGGGCCCGGGGCGCCCCGGCCCCCCTCCCGGCCCTCCCGGCGCTCCCGGCGCGCCGGCAAACGGCCCAGTAAGCGACCTAACGCGCAGGCACCGATTGTATTAAGTGCTTAGCTTGTCTTTGGCGCGGTAATTGAGCCCGTGAACGGTGCAGAAACATGGAAGTCATGAGGCGGCCGACACGTCGCTGGCGATTCGCTGGAATAAACTGTCGGCGCCGGCGACACCGGCACCGGCGCACACTGGTACCATTGGCGCTCAAAACTGGCCGATACCTCAAATCCTGACGGCTTGGAAAACACTTCAACTTATTATTTTCTGAAAAACAAGGACTTGGAGCATTGAAAGCACTTAGTATAGTTATTTTTCTCTCATCACTGTTGCCATAGGAGCGCTGAAAGTCGAGGTGTTTTGTCACATGACGCCAGCGCGGCAAAAAATGCGCATGCTTTGAAATGATGTCTACCAGTTATAGTAATTACTTAAGTTATAAGCAATACCGTAATGCATGTACAGCTTAACATTCATTGAAAAGTGACACGTCTGTCTGCAACCGAAAAATATCATAGCTTATATTGTATGCGTGCTGTAATATTTTATGTATTTTTGGCTGCATAATTTACATGAAACCTATTATGGTCATTTAGGTGTACGAACAATTGCATAATCAGCACCCACTAGCAAAAGATAGCATGAACACCGTGGACGTGTTTTCAATACGCAAGTGAAAACATAGATGGTAGACTGTGTGCACTGTGCAGTGTGCAGGCCGACCCTATATAAAATGTTCGAATATGTATAATGCTTTTGACCGTCTCCGTCCAAATCAGCGGCCGGCTGGCAACACCAGCTTTGGTATCTATAGGCATAGTTCATCAGAATTCTGTTCCGCTTTGATATTTTCTAAAGATGAGTGAGATAAAATTAGAAAGATAACTTTTTTGATACTTAGGTATCCGATTATGTCCAAAACTGTATATAACAGCCACCAGTTTCCGTTGATTTCGGTGTCGCTTTGCTCCAGTGAAAAACGGCGTTGTGACTCGTGAGCGTGAGGAGCTGCTTCGCGCTAAACTAATACGTTCATGAAGACTTTAGATCTTAACCTGGCATTTACAGGGGTATTCGCCACCCGTGACTCGCTGGGGGTGCTTAAAATGCCCCCCCCCCCCCTCCCACTGCTATCTTACAAACCAAAGACCGCAGCGAGACAGGCTAGGCGGCAATCGAAAGGTCTTAATGAGATCAATTTGATGAAAGCTTAATATTTTAATTTCAATGTTACAGACCAGGTCGCCGTCAGGTCAAAGGTCAAAGTTTAGGTATTTTTAGATATTAGATCACGTGGTCCCTGCAATGCTTTATACTGGGACTATTGTCACACTGCTTGCGCTCAAAACCATTTCACATCTCCATTATAAGGAAAGTGAAATTGTGAGCAAAGGTCAAGGTCAAGGTCAGGTCACAAAAGGTCACTGTTAGCAAAAGGTCTTCGAATGATATGTGACACATGTTTTAGGGTTGTTTTGCACGTTAAAGTCAATAGGATCAACTATTTTACCATTTTACCTGATAAAAGGTCAAGGTCAGGTCAAATAAGGTCAAATTTTGAAACGTATTTATCTAGATAGATAAATCATTTTTGGGCTTATTTGCACGTACGCACGTGCAGAAGCACCCACCCCTGAATTTCTAAAGATTGGATGAGATGTATCTAAGCACACACAAAAAAGAGCACCATAAATTCAGCCGTTCCTGAGATAAAGGATTGCAGTGTGCCCGTGCGTGCGTGCAGAGGCACCCCACCCTCAAACTGGTATATACTGGCAGTCTACCGTCTTCCCTATCTCATGGCTTTCATTTTAAGCACAAAATTAGCCTTCTATCTCAAAAGCTTTACGAACTAAAGATTTTGACCAGTTTTGGACGTGAGTAGCCTCAGTGTGCGGCGTGTTACTGAAACCAGCCAGCTCGGTGGTGTGGTGCGCCCGTCTGTCGGCTGGCGATGTCCATATCAAGTCCGTCGGCCAACGACCCGTCGGCTGCCAACGAGCTGTGTTGCATGATCCAAC
This sequence comes from Balanus glandula, assembly GCA_030265075.1. Classification (NCBI taxonomy): domain Eukaryota; kingdom Metazoa; phylum Arthropoda; class Thecostraca; order Balanomorpha; family Balanidae; genus Balanus; species Balanus glandula. The sequence goes on from JARBER010175804.1 coordinate 4,056, forward strand.
ACCTTTGAAGGCGTGGAAATGGCGAGGAATTCGAAGGGGTCACAGTTTAAATTCCAGGGCATATTCGGCTTTCGCGAACGGGGTATGAATGACTTTATCAACTGTCGCTTTGTTACCTTACACTGCATTCCTTGATTTGAATACACATGCAGTTGAGCCGAAATCCCTTATTCCAACCTCAGAAAATTTTAGTAAAAAATGTGCAATAGATGTGCACGTAATAACTTTTTAAAGCTTCTGCGCAGACCTAAGGTTCCAATATTTAATATCATCTTTCAGTGATTTCCCGAGTCTCTGGTCAGTGATCACTGCTGCTCACTGGACAGCTGGCTTGCTGGTTGGTTAGCGGCCTGAACCATCTTGTGCGCCTCGGCTGGGTCGCTCCCGCAGCTGAGTCGCTGCAATAATGACTGCTGGCGCCTATTTTACTGCTGGTGGGTCGATGCCAGTTTTATCATGTCATTATGCCGACTGTCTGGCCTGACAGAAGAAAGGGGCCCGCTCTCACGCAGGTCTGGGCTGTGCTGAGGCCGCCACCGATGGCTGCCTCGCGGTCACACCGTGCCACGGTACAGAGAGCCGGGCCGAAACAGACACTCAACAGCGAAACAACAAACTTGATCTTTTGAAATTGTGTTAAGGTCCACTGCACAGCGCCTAATCGTCTAACGTCAGAATTTAACATGAGAGCCTATCATGGGGAACGCGCTTAGCGTGTTATTGTCGCCCGCGGGATTTGAACCTGGGGAATTCGCCGTGAATCAGCTGACTTCCCATAGCCTCTAATGTTAAATTATGCTGTTTGGCGATTAGGCGAGCTCCAGGTCATGGCCACCTCAAGTAGTTCAATGATCTGCTTTGTTAAAGCGAACCTTTTTGTTAAGCGAACCTTTATACCAATCCGATTGTACATACTTAATAACTTGTGCACGTGACTAGTAGAGCACGTACATTCTGCGTAAATATGAAGATCCCACGACACCATGTATTATAAGCGAAGGCAATTCGTCTCATTACGCCTGACAATGTGCACATCATGTTTATTGATTAGCAATTACAAGATTTAGACTAAGAAATAGAGCAATTTCTCTGTTCTGGCGCATCACGTATCACCCGTAGTTCACAACTATAAATATTGACAAAACGGGGACATTTCGATACAAGGACAGACGACAGTCGTAAAAGGTGGATCTTAGTTGCCAAACCCTATTGGTCACTGTGCAGTCCGGCAAAGCTAAAAAACGGGCAATCTCGATTATCGATGACTTCAACTGATGCATAAAGAATAGAGTCACTCTGCGACAGCAGCAGGGTTGTACGCCGCTGAACTTGGGGCGGCTGCGCTTCGGGCGGCGCGGGAGCGGCCGAGCTGGCCTTTGTCCTCCCCCCCCCCCCGACAGCCGGCCGGACACGACAGAATGAATTGTCTGGACGAGAGGCCCTCTGCACCGGTCCAGAAGTGGACGCAGAAATGGCGCCGCCACAAAAACACTGCAGCTGGCCGTGTGTCGTGTCGGAACTCCCCACTTCCGGTCCTGCTTCCGGTGCCGGGAGACTGCCACTTCCGGTCACCGACATCAAACGGACCGCCCGGTCACACGGCTGTCCGACTTAGAGAACCCCGGACGGTCAGACGAATTTGTACGAATTCACAGCTAGATGTATTTTCTGCCGATGTTTTGCTAGAAGAGCTCCCCCGAGGAGCATTTCTAGCAAAAAATACATGGAAAGATCCTTATGAAAGATATAAACATCAAAAATGTCTCCTTAAAATTTGTATCCTCATATTACAAGATTTATCGTGAAAACATCACCTGTCGAGGTATCTAGGATCTCGTTATTATCGTATGATGATGTTGAGATCTCCAGACAGACAGCCTTGTAGCGGATTTTGTGTTCTGGTGGTAACGTGTTCCTATTGTTCAGGTTTGGTGTTACGGCCGCGGTTTCCGAAAATGTGGGGCAAAAAGATAATTTCCCCCCCCCCCCCCCCCATTGATTTTGTCTGCAGCCCCACTGCCCACACGAATCCGCCGCCCGTGCCAGTTTGTGTCCTGAGATGTGTGTCTGTATGTTGCAGGACTGGCGTTTCGGCCCCGGTTTGTGGGCTCGGTGCAGAATGTGACGGTGCAGCAGGGCCGAGAGGCGGTTCTCTCCTGCTCGGTGGACAACCTCCGCACATACAAGGTCAGACCACCTTTATAGGCCACATTATTTTTTCCAGTCTTGCTTCATTTAGGACACAGCATCTCGCTTGAACAACAACACTTAAAAAACAATTATGTATTGAATGTTGCAGACTCGGTTCTGCATAGCTATTACGCCCCGACCGCATCTTTACTGTTACAATGTTACAGGTTTCTCCACCAGTCAAAACTTGAGAAAACATAAATACAGTAAAAATATACTTTCCGTACAACATGTAAAAACCTATAAAAAAACGAAGTAAGCGATGTAAAATGCGTTTTTTCCGCCTCCCACGGTTCACAATAGGCCTGGAACATGATGCAGCACGTCATAATTACATATTGCCACTAATTGTTCATTTTATAACACAATATTGGGTGTGTTGTAGATAAAATTAGTTTTTTATTACATTTGGGAAAGATGTGACCTTGCAACGGGCACGTTTATACCCATATCTGGTTCAGATGTTGATGTCAGGAGCGTTGCAAGAACAGTTGGTCTAGTCCGTGGTAGATCGACCAAAATATAAGCCCGTCATCTCTTATTTTTGGCTGAAATTTAGTCTAGGGGATTATCAAAAGCGACAAAGCCAGATGTGCTAACGAAAAAAAAATCAAAACAGCAGTTTCTAAGACGTCCTTGGGCACTTTCCGAAGTCACGCAGCAGATCTACCAGCATCGGCTCGAAGCTCACAAGCCATCCTAGTTATGACGTCGATCATGTCAGATATTCGAACTCACATTGGACGAAAAAACATTCCGCAGTCTCGGAAATCCAAAATATTGTATTTTGGTAACGTGGCCATTTGACCAATCGACCCATCACAAATAGCATCATCATGCTTTATTTCTCTCTGTAATTTAGCCTAGGTGGTTGTCTTAGGCTGAGAAACCAGCTGTGCCAACACAAACGCCATCCGGGCAACGGTTTTCAAGGTAAAACCTCGAGCATTTTTCAGAAGAGAGGCATTCGAGTCCAAACAAAAGCTTGAAATACTCCGAAGACCGCAGGTTACCGTAGGTAAATGAATATGCTCTCAATAGACTAGCTAGGCAACGCTTACGCGGACTTCTTGGATTTTATTCCGGGCTTTATAAAGTTAAAGTTTTATTTTTTCTCTTGCGTTTTTATTGAATGGGAATGGTACTTCGCCATATTTTGCATGTTGCTTTTGTCGCCTTACTAGTTACTGTATGTGTGACGCCAAATAAAATGATGATGATGATGATGATAGGTAATAACAAGATCAAGAATATGGGTATCAAATAACTTTAAAATTATTTTATTTTGCCATCATTTCGTAGTTAACATCTCATTCTCAAAGATACATATTGTTTTGTATCGGCCAAGTAGTTTTTAATATTGAATATTCGGCATTGAACATAGTGCATGTCAACACATGGCCGACTCGTTTTTGTCGCGGGAAACAAAGTTCTTTGTTTAATCGCATGTCACGTTTAATCCGCTTAGAGTAAAGGATAATTGATAACTTATTCTTGGTCTATGAACAGTTCTATGTCAGATAGTGCATTTGTTTCTTCAATTATTTAAGGCTGCAAAAGTGATTTATGGTATGCGTATTTAGGCTCTGAACCAATTGTGCGGTGGTTGGGCGCCGTTCTCCGCCAGCTCTCTCGGCGCCGCTGCTTGTGTCGTCTTTGGCCGCGGCCGGTGGCGTGCTGGCCGGCGCAGTCTAACTTCCAGGCTGTCGGTCTACGGCGCAGTTTGTCAGGCTGTCCAACTACGGCGCAGTCTAACCGCTAGACTGTCGAACTGCAGCGCAGCCTATCTGCCGGAGCGTCGCAGCACAGTCTAGCTGCCAGACTGCCGAACTGCTACACTGTCGAGCTGCGGGATGAGCTTAACCCGCGCACTACAGGGGACTGATTTCCACCTCAGCTTTGTCGTCGATAGCGAAAAAACGCTGTTTGCCACACTAGGCTAAATCGAGATTATAACAAGGATGAATCATAGTAGGTATTTATGTTCAATCAAAAACTCGTTTCCTCAAGATTTCTGGCATGGTATCCTATTTCACATGACGCACTCCAGTTGTCCACAATCCTTGGTAAAGTCTCGATTAAGCACGATATGGCAAGCAGCGTTTAAACTGCACCCGAACTTCGATGCTTGGCTGGCCCAAGACTACGGCTTCAGTTAAGGTCTTAGGTTCCCACAAGACAGGGTCGGGGAAGGGGAAAGTGCAAAGCTCAAAGCTGTCGTGTTAATAATGTTGGACATAACGTAGCGCTTTTTCATTTACATGTCGCATAGTGTATCTCTGCAGCAATACCTATGTCGCTGTATCCCACGCCGTCCCTCAGAAATACACTTACTGACGTTGGCCGGAGAACCAAAAGAGCAAACTTAATTATAGGGTGTATTGGTCATCCCTGCTCCCTTTGTGGCCACTTGATCATCTCGAATATGAACACACTTCAGTGCCCTAGTATCGCTTTAGAGCTAGGGTACCGAGCGAAAAACTCAGACTAGCAATAAGCAAAAAGAGCGGACAAATTCGATCTCATAAGGAGCCTTTTCAAGAATTTAAGTCCTGTTAGCAATTGAAACTTGATCCATTTTCTGGTTTTGAATATGATAATAGTAAAGTGAAAAGTAATCCAAAAGTGAAACAAATGGAAAAACACATCAAATTCGGAAAGGAGAGTGGAATATAATTAATTTTAGGGTGTCGCTTAGCACCCGACATTTCCGATCCTAGGACACTGACACATTACTAGCAATATCAACAACTCAACCACAGCTCACACGCTGGTTGAATTTATTCAAATATTTCAGACTTGACTATGTGGAGTGAATATTCGGCCTGTCAGCTATCATCTCGATGTGAGTGACACATCACCCGCTCCTGCCTGTGGCCGGTCCGTATAAACCTGCTGAGCTGAGTAACTATGCCTCACCGCGTCAGTAAGTAAGTGTATGGACGGCGTGGCGCAGTCGGTGACGACTGCGCCATTATCTGGCGGCCGTTCGCGGTCAGACGCCGTGTCGCTACCGGCCGCCGGCCGCGCCGTTCGTCTCCACACTGACCTGCTTATCTCCCTATGCCTCACCGCGGCCACGTTAAACATTAATCCCACCGACGCCCCAGGGCAGACTAAATCATGAAAATTGGGTTTACTTAGGAGTTATTTAGAGATTAGAGCCGCGCGGCACCCGTATCAACTCCCGCAGGTGTAGTAAACTAATTGAGCCGTGTAAAATGTGAGTGCTCTGGTTGAGCGGCCGGATGCCAGAAATGATGGACACGTGCCCGGCCGGCGGTGCTGCTCTGAAAAACGGCGAGCGCCCACTGGCTCGGGCGGAGGGAGCGAAAAAGGCAGCGGCTGCCGCCCGTTGGCTGCTGCCGACGATCGGCCGGTCCCGACGCCGAGCTCTGAGGAGCTGCGCTCGGGAATTCCGGCTCTGGTAGAGCACTCCGAAGCCTTCAGCTTCGGCTGCCATGGTCAGATGAGGACGTGGGGAGCGGTACAACGTAGAAGCGGACCAGTACAAACATTTAGAGCTATTGGTGCTGCTATGATGGCTTTAAGCGACTTACGCGATTCGGTTGCTCAGTATATTTTTGGCAGCTGTGCGATGCAGGTAATAAATACCAACAGGGCTGATAAGTGGTGAGCTGTGAATTTCTGAGCATCTATGCCATGGTCAAATAGACTACAGTTTGATATTTGACAGTTAACAGTTATATCCGGAGCACCGGGATAACGAATAACCTGTATATAACGCCTGAAAACGTTATCCACAACACATTTCCATATCTAAACATTAGCAATATGCTACGTACCGTCGTACCATACACCTTGCCAATGCAATAATTAGCACTGCACGCGATGCAGCCATGTGCAGCTTGCACTGTGCACTATGCAGCCGACTGGCGACGGGCGGTCGTGTCGCCGCGCCGCCCCTAATGGAGGCCGGAAGTGAGCGCCGTCACGCTCCCAGGACCGTGGGAAAACCGGCGCCCACGACAGATTTGTGCCCGCGGCGACTGATTGATTATTGTTAAACAATACTCGGCCATAACGTGTATGGTCGGCGGTCGGACGGTCCCTGTGGGGGGGGGGCAGCCTGTCGCCTTGTGTTGCTGTGACGTCAGAAGGGGGTTGAGGGATGCATGCCAGTCGTGACGAACAATAGCCGACCGTGCTAGTCGAGAACGGCACAAATATGCCGCCGGATGTGGTCTCTTTTTGCTTCCTTAGCATTCCGACTGTAGGTTTCCTCACAAGGAAAATTTTCTGGCTGTTTTTAGTAGGTACCTTAGGTAAGCTTCCGTTCTCTATTTTACTGGCATCAGCAGACAGTAAGTGAATGAATGGTGTGATTGTGTTTTTTACAGTATTAACACAATGGGATTTCAACCAGGCATTGCTGTCATTGTTTTTTCTAATTTAATTTGAAAGAACTATCATTCAGATTTCGGAATTCTCTCGGATATTGACAAACTATTCAGTTTTCACCATCACGAACTGCATATAATATAACTAGCATTACCACCGTTGTATATTTGGCGAAGGCTTCTCTGTCCGCAGTCCTCATTTGTGGCGGAGAAGATAAAGCGTCTGACGTGATTTGGTGAGTCGTGAGACGGAGGGGTAATTTACGCAGCTCAGAAGAGTTTTGCTATTAGAAGCTGGTCCAAATACAACACACGTGAATGTGTGCGTTTCCTGATTTAAAGGGATTAAAATGATCAGTTTGGGTCACTTCAAAGGCCCAAACAAACTGCAAACGTGCCAGAACTGATTTCAACTTGAGTCGTCAAATTTGGAACTTTCCCCATGACAAGCCTCAAAGACCGACAAGACTAGTGTGTAGTATAAACTTGCAATAGCTTTCTTAATTGTCGTGCAGCATCCGCGACAGAGTATTTCCAAACACATTTTAGTTCTCGTTAAACATCCACGACTGCGACGTTGCAACGCGCCTGCGCACTGAGCTCTCACTACATCGATGTCGTCAGACCTGACAGTGTCAGGCCAGTAATAACGTGAGGCCTGCAGAGCAGCATTACTCTACCGAAGACGTCGGACCTGCAGTGACGTCAGAGGCAGCTGGCCATGCTGCCGGACATGGCGGAAAAGAGGCGCTCCAGTGACACATGCGCTGCCAGGCCGACCCTCCGCTTCCGCTGCAGCTACAGCCACGTGATGGTGGACGTGTTCCGATCCCGTGGTTGGAAAGAGGTTGGACCCGAGGAGCAAGACTGGGACGTCAACTGGTGTGACGTCAGCCAACTGAAGGAACAGTACGATCACACCTTCCTCCAAGATCACCAGCGCATCTCGCACTTCCGCAACCACTACGAGCTCAGTCGCAAAAACATGCTGATGAAGAACCTGCGCCGACTGAAGCGGAACATGGAGAAGAGCGGCAGCCGGGAGGAGGCGGAGCGCTGTGTCATCTGTCCCACGTCCTTCGAGCTGCCCAGCGAGTACCACATGTTCGTGGAGGAATTCCGGCACAGCCCGAAAGGGATCTGGATCATGAAGCCGGCTGGAAAGAGCCAGGGCCGCGGCATCTTCCTCACCCAGCGGCTGAAAGATGTCACAGAGTGGAAGATCAAGGACAAGCAGTTCACGCCCAGCTTCTTGGCCGGCGATAAGGACGCGGCGCTCGGTCCGGAGACGTACGTCGTGCAGCGCTACATTGCCAACCCCTACCTGATCGGCGGCCGCAAGTTCGACCTGCGTCTGTACGCGCTCGTCTCGTCTTTCAGTCCTCTCAAGGTGTGGCTCTACCGCGAGGGCTTCGCTCGCTTCAGCTCGTCCGAGTTCACGACGTCGCAGATCGAGGACCACTGCATCCATCTGACAAACGTGGCCATCCAGAAGCACGCGCTCGACTACGACCCGGAGCGAGGCAGCAAATGGAGCATGCGCCGGCTGCGGCGGTTCCTGCGCGCCAGGCATGGAGACGCCGTGGTGGACACCCTCATCGCCAGCATCAACAACGTGTTCGTCAAGGCGCTGCAGAGCGTGCAGAAGATCATGATCAACGACAAGCACTGCTTCGAGCTGTACGGCTTCGACATTCTGATCGACAGCGAGCTGCGGCCGTGGCTGATCGAGGTGAACGCCAGTCCGTCCCTCAACACCACCGGCCAGGAGGACTACCGGCTCAAGTTCGCGCTGCTCGACGACACGCTGCACGTGGTTGACGCTGAAGGACGGCTGACGGGCCGCGAGCTGCGCGTCGGCGGCTACGATCTGCTCTGGAACGACGGCCCGGTGCTGCCGGCCAACAGCGCGCGCAGCTGCCACAGCTCTGGCGGCGGAGAGCAGCACAGCGGCTTCCTGGGCTGCCACAACGACAGGGAGCAGCAGCTGCAGGAGGTGCTGCTGAACAGGGGCGGCAGGGCGCGCGGCCGGACGGCGCGGCCCTCCAGCCCCGAACAGCACATCTGCCAGTGATGGACGCCCAGTCTTCGTCTATTCACCACGCCTCTGCCGGTAGCCAGTTATCTGAGGTGGGGTGCTGCTTGCTTTGCGTGATAGACACCAGTTCCCGCAGTACATCCTTACACAGCGGCACTAGGTGAAGCCCAGTCTTTAGTAATGGGACGCCCATTAGATCAGCCTCTCGTTCAAGCGATGCGTCAAGCGATTTGTAACATCTGGCGATTGCGATTGTATTTAAAGACAAGTCAGTCAGCTTGTGGCCATGTTTGGGAACTGAAACCCTGCCTACAGTACATCTGGTTGCCTTCCCGACTCAGACCGGAGAGTGTCTGAGTCTGAGCCGCTCGGATCGGCACGAGTCAGCCGCAGAGGGGAGCGTCTGGGCCGCTCAGATCGGCACGAGTCAGCCGCAGAGGGGAGTGTCTGAGCCGCTCAGATCGGCACGAGTCAGCCGCAGAGAGGAGCGTCTGAGCCGCTCAGATCGGCACGAGTCAGCCGCAGAGGGGAGCGTCTGAGCCGCTCAGATCGGCACGAGTCAGCCGCAGCGGGGGTCGTCAATTTACGACCCCACCAGCGCAGCCGGCTGGGTACGGCTCTCTTCAAAGCATGCCCAACCATGTGATTCGATTACGATTACGATACCGCACTTGCGATTCATGGTCTGAAGCTTCTGTCCCACAACCGACAGATCGCATGAGACAAAATGTAGCTATTTAAACACCATAACTTGGCCGACTTATGTAAACGGGGCTATTAACTTCTATTACGTGACTGGTATAACAAATGCCGATACTAATTTGTCAGTTCCCACTGACATGGAGGCTATGACATCGACCATCCCCAGTCTACAAATTTGATTGACCATAGCTTTAGTAAAATTATCGCGATCTCTCACTGTGTCACCACAGATCTCACGACAAGCGAGGAACAGATAAAAGCTACTGCACACATTCATTTCTGCGGCATTGATAAAGCTCTACCTTTGTTATGTCCGATGCCACGGAGTAAGCCCTTTATTCGGTGATGAAACAGGCTGATAGAAGCGACGAATTAATTTGCTTCAGTGCTGGGACTCATGATTCTAACATTATTGCCTAATCTCACGCATCGTAATTGGAAGGTGGTCTTCGTAAATTTGACACATAAATCAAGTGCTCTCCAAACGAAATGTTTCTAGCATTTTCTGGACGCCAACTGCCTGTAAATGGCTCTTTTCGACATTGGCTGCTGGTTGAACTCTGGGCAGCACGTGCAATCGATGTGTGTTGTTGATTTCTCAACAAACTCATTGCATCTTATGCACGAAATAAACATGTTTTCGTATTTCTCAAATGTTATGCGACAATGCACGGTGCTGGTAGGCAGGTACTAGTTTAATTTCCTTTAGTTTAATTTAATTAGTTGTTCCAAGTCGATACGCTGAAATTGGGATGACAGAACTCGCTCTTTTTTCTTGGCTCTTGTACCCTGTGCTATTCATTAATAGCATGTACATACCTACTTAATTTTAAATGTAAAGTTGTTTCCTATTTTGCATTTAATGCAGCTTTAATGCAGCCACAGGTCAGAGGCGCGACGGCAACTGAAAGATGGAGTTCAGATGACAACAGACAAATTTCCTTGCTATCGGGTTTCTGCGTGCTTGCTGATCCTTCGCCAATAAGGCGTTTTGCTGGTAAATTTATACAATTGGTTACATTTAGGTCATTCTCAGCTTCAATTATTTTTGGTCGGTATTTAGTCAACCAAACGGCCTCCCATTCGGTATTGGCTTGGTATTAGGCAAGAAATAACTAAAAACTGACATCGCCACTCCCATCTATCCCTTTTTCCTCTTTCCTTCTCATCGTGAATATCACGGTTCTTGGAATCAAGCAATACGGTTACAGCTCTATAGAGTTCAATGAGTACAGTAGGTATCTATATCTTTAGACTTAGGCTTACTACTAGTGCCATCAAGGGATACTAATATAAATACGTCTGTGTACGATTCCTCTCGGTCTTAAGCAGCGGTTTCCAAAGCTAAACGACATAAAAACTGTAACATAGCATTACACATAATCTAAACTAGTTTATTTCTATGCTCCTTTGGATAGTGCGGTGAGAGTGAAGCAGAGCAGGGATAGATGCGTGTCTTCTCTGCGCCATCATAAAACGAATCAGCTAGAATTTATCAGTTATCTGCTCAATCACGTACCTACCTATACCTTACCCGAAACTTCATTACGCCAGGTGGGTGTAACTTTAGAACCATTGGTGTACAGTTGAATCTAGCTGTCTGGGTCTCAGAACCCTCTGTCATCTCTTGCAGTTCGATATCCGCTCGTGTCTGCCTCGGGGATGCTGCGCTGCCCCGTTTTCGGCGGCCGACAGCGCGCCTGCCGTGAGAGCGACACCGGTGCAGACCTTCTGCGATCCCGGCCGCCGCACTCGCCGACCGGAGTGATCATTAAATTCCGGCCATTTGCCACTTGGTCACAGCGGCGTGCTTAAATCAGGCCTGGAGGAGGTCCGAGTGGCGCGGCGGGGACGGCGCCGCGCGCTCCTCCGCCGCGATTTAGGAGCGGCGCCGCCCGACCCCCGCCGCCGCCGCCGCCGCCGCCGCGGAGACGACCACCAGCACGATCGGCCGTCGTGGATTGATTCAATTAGCTCCTTTTCACTCCGACAAGATCAACATAATAGCGATGGCAGCCTATTACGTAATATTTTGAAATGCCATTGACAGGTAAAAGGTAGCTAGATTTAGTTTAGGCTTAACTAGATTTATTTAGTTTTTTATAATCCGATAGGCTCCCTGCTCCGGTCGAGACATCAACGGGCCTTGAGCCTGATGCGCCTGGGTACAATAACCGACCGAACCTGAATGCACGTGACACGTGTGTGGCGCACGGCACGCGGCACGCGGCGCACGAACTAGCCAGGTGGACCACCGGTACCTTGGCACGAATCAGAAGCTCCGCGGCACACACACGCACACGCAAACATACACGCACACGCACACGCACACGCACACGCACACGCAAACATACACGCACACGCACACGCACACGCACACGCACACGCAAACATACACGCACACGCACAC